>JAIPRM010000601.1:0-51841 GCA_025469315.1 Stegophylla sp. TES_Ste_2020 | reverse complement strand
CAATCTAGAGGCAAATCCGGTTTCAAAAAGTTATTGATCGAAACTTTTGGATAAGTATTTCTATACGAAAAGTTGTACACAGAAAAAAAAATAAACATCATTGTAAAAACACTAGCTTCTTCACTTCATTCAGAATCTAAAAATTATATATTATATCATTGTAAAAACACTATCTTCTTCTCACTTACTCAGAATCTAAAATAATAATCTTTTTCATCAAAATATGGTATGATTAATGTTTAAAATTATACATGAAAAACCATTCAAATGTACGTGTTATACAAGAATAATAAATCGCAATGAGTGAGGGATCCTCGTGGGACACTCTGTATTACACAATACGTAATTATAATTATAATATAATCAGTGAAATCATATAAAATTTGAAAACATAAATAATAAGTAACATAAAATCTTATTAGGCATACTTGATTTAATGTTCAATTTACTTTTTTACAAGTATAAATCTCCTTCCCGCTGTACGCGGTGAAATGACTTCTTTTAAAATATATATTTGGAAAAAAGGATACGAATCTTTGGCTCTTGAAATTCGCTGAGCACTGACAATACTACATTTGCTTGTTTATTCATAAAAATGTAAATTATCCTAGTAGGGAAAAGTTGTTCGCACTACCCCCGTGGTTCTGACGTCCCTGAATAATTGTAAATATTAGTATACAATAGTCTGTGGTTTGCTACATCGATATCGTTGTTGGTGATAAAATTTAAATGAATATCATCGGTTTTCATGTATAATGTTCAACAAAAAAAGTCGGGTTTGTCTATAATTAACTTATAAATAACCGTAATATACCTATTTAATTAAAATTTATTTTTCAAAAAGTTGCTGATAAAGACTTCTGGACAGGTACATCCATACGAAAAAGTGTTCACAGAAAAAATAAATAAACATCATTGTAAAAACACTAACTTCTTCACTTCGTTCAGAATCTAAAAAAAGTCTCAAAGATAATCAATATTTTCTTTTACCTTCAAAATCGTTTTGTTGAAGAAATTTGTTGTTTCTTTAGAATTCAACACATTCACCAAGAGTATCCTATACGAGGAACAAAGAATACCAATGGTACGTCCGTCTTTTTTAACATTGCTTTTTATTTTAAATGGAAGAAAGTCGAGAGGAAAATAAGCCAGTCAATTCGGGCGTGGTTTGAACCCTCAAAACCACGCCCTCGGTCCATACATCATCAGAAGAATAGCTAAATTCGAACAGAGCAGCTAAATAAAACTGTCACAATCGATATATGCACGGTGACAATGTGATCGTATCATATGTTAACGAATACTCTAAAACGGCATCCCATTTCCCCATTTCCGGGGGGGAACGTCTTCTCGAACAATAAAATATAATATACTAGCACTTGCATTGTCGTACAGAACGATATCATATGCTAATAAAAATGTCGTTTTGTAAATTATTTAACGATAATACGTTATTATTATAAGTATCATAATATATTATGCATTATAAGAAAAAACTATTCCTATAGGCCGTATAAGCCGCATATGTACAAACTGCCGTGCTTAGCCAATTAGTACCATCTCTAATTTTGGTCAAAATTGAGATATTGTTGCCTGTGAGTTAAGAATGCGGTTTTATACCGTTTTTTGCGATTAAATTGCAGTGTATTATCTAATATTTAACATTTAAAATGAATAACGTTAATTAAGAAAATAAACAATAGGTATATCCATAATTTTTGTCAAACTAGTTAAACTAAAATATACTGTAAAACTAAATAAGAACTAAATAAGCAGTTGAGTTACGTTGAATTACAGTTATTTCGCTTATTTTCAAGGAATTTAAATGATATAACTAAAACAACAGTATCTCTATATTTTAAATGGCTACATTGATCATATTAGTTTTGTTTTGTTGGTCAGCACCACACTCACAGCCGTTTCTAACAGGGTGCAAATGTAGCAGTTGCCCCCCGGCGGCAAAATATCGGTTTTAATTAACGATGGCATAATCTGATGAACCATACATTTATTCTTAGAGAATTTTTATTTTTTTTTTTCGTCAAAAATATGAATATATTTATAGATTATGTGAAATATAATTTTTAATACAAACAGAACTAATACAATTTGTTACCTATGTATATGTAAATGTATATACATTAATACATACATACATATATATATATTTAATTCGTAATTTAAGTATAGAGCAGATTAGAGAAAAATATAGTACTTTGAAACAATGTAATATTGAGTAGATTTATTCATTTTTCACTTGTAACGGGGAATGTTAATAATTACATTTGTAAGCAATTATTTAAATTATTTATAATATGCAAGTACACAAAAGAATATAAATAAAGTTAAAGATAAATGTTTTAATTTTATCTAAACAATATAATTTTTTTATTATATTAATTTATCTAAACTATAAGAGATAAATTTAATATTTGATATTTTTTTTATTCGAACCTTCCTTTGACTTTTGTTCTATTCAACAATAAATATAAATGTGTGTATTCAGGTACTGTGTGCTGAACTTGGCTTTGCCCGAGATTTAAACAAATCTAACTATTAAATAATATATATATATGTATATATATACATAAAACAACGCTATTGAAAGAGTTCAACCTAAATACGATATAAAACTGTTGGAAATTTCGTGGAATAATTTATTTTCCAAAAGGCTTGACCTTTTAAACTGAGCTGTGTCACTTAATATGTGCAATGGCTTACCTTCCAGGAATAGGTGAATATAATCCCCTGAATATTTTTTATTTTATTTAAACACCTACATTAAAACACCTTTATTCAAGGCGTAGTAAACGATTAACCTTTCATATTTTTCTCTGGCAATGTCCGTGATCACTTAAATTCACAAAAGTATCGATCAGAGTCAATTTCTGGTCTATGTAGATAAAAATAGATAAACGATACTTTTAGATAATTTGTTCTACATGCGAATAAGTATTCACAGAAAAAAAATAAACATCATTGTAAAACCACCTTGGTTTCATCGCTCCACTCTCAAAATCTAAATTGCATATTGATATTATGCACGGAGCCACGGAAATCATTTACAATTGATGCCTCCTGATTTACTCCCTATAATGAAGTACTAAAAGAAAAGTTTAAGCTGGTGAAAATGAATAGGTTGAAAAAATATTGTCAAAATAAAAGACCGTCAAACAGTAACGTGGCCAGGATTTCTCCATGAGGGAGCCAGAAAAAAAAACCTAAAATAACATGTTTATCTAAAACATTAATTTTCTTCTTGACGTTTACAAGTATATAATACTGCTCCCTCGATCATCAATAATTATGAAAATAATTTATTATTATTAATATGCTTAAAACAATACTGTTAAATCTGGAATTCAACAGAAAAAAATATTCACACAAACTTTTCATATAAATTAAGCAATAAACATCAAATATAAATTTATCAAATACAATTAAAAATCCAGACAATTACCACTGGTAGTGATGGAATTAGAATAAAAATTTGGGGGAGGGGGGCTAAAATATTTATTTTTTAATTAGCTCTCTAATTATATTAACCTCATGAAATTTCCGTCTCTGGCCATTGGTACTGCTCGCTTCTCAAACAAGATACTGTTGAGGAATGTACTATATTCGTTATAATTGATGATTGTATAAACTAGCTAAGATAAATGATTGATGAGATTTTCGAGTCGTAAGAAATTTTAGTTTTGAAATAATAACAGAACAATCCACGTCGACTTCGTAATTCGTCAATTACATCAATTTTGACGTTTTAAGTTCTTATAATTAGATATTGACTGAACCAATTACAACGAAAACATGAAGAGAAGGCCTTTATATTAAGATTTTGTACATTTTCAACTCCTAAAACAATAGTTTGCTAATGTGTTATGATAATATAATACCAAAGAAGTCTTCTGTTTTTCATAACAAGAGTTATTCGAAAACTAATTCTGACTTTAAATAAGTACAAAAAAAAATATGTCACCGACACAGTCATTATGAAAATTTGGAAATTTAAAAATCTCGCCTTAAATCCACTTTACTACCCCACCTCGCCGATTTAATTTTTTTTTTTTTTTTCTAATTTTTCCGATTTTAAAAAATAACGATATAAACCGATTTCATTATCCTTTAAAGTTATGGTATACTCAATTGTCTATATCTTGATAATTTTTTAGTTATCTCTACTCAACACGATTCGTGCACAAAACCATGTCTTTACCGGGCAACGGCCTCTCTTAAAAAAATATTTATAATACAATTATTTCACAATCAGCCCGAGCTGTAGCTGTAGTACTATACGGGTTTCCAATTAAATACCGTTCTACGACTTCTGCGCGATGAACGAAACGTGCTGATTAGATCATCAACAATGATATGCAGAAAGGATTCAGTGAGTTTTCTTTGCTGTGTGTGTGTGTGTGTGTGTGTGTGTAGAAAGTCATTATGCTGATGAAAATAGCGAAGAGGGGAAAAAAGACAGTACTGTTAATTGATTTTCTAAAACGTTGCAAGAGCTTCAGTTGTAATGAATTATAGTAAATATTTAATACACGATTTGTACACACAAATTACTATGCCCAAAGTTTAACGCGACGTATTAGCATATTATTATAATGCAGTTTGTAAATGTAATAATAGTTGAGTTGATGTCTCTTGAAAACGTTGTCAACAAAAATTGACCAGCTCATAGAAATCTGGGGTGTGGCAAATGCCCCAACTGCTACTCTCCTCCCCTCCCCAAATGACGCCTCTGGTTCTACCCCTTTTTTGGACGCGCGGCAGATTACACGCACCTTTTTCTTTTTTTTTTTTTTGGTCATTTTTGGAGCAAATTACACACGCCCCGTGTTTGTACACATTTCGCGAAGTACGTGCTACACGCCCGCCCACTGCACAGTACCGTTAGTTATACATATACTTTGTATTTAACCTAAATATAACAACGGTGTAACATTGTACCAAATGGGGGGGAGCGACAAAGGTCGTACGATTCCGGACGACATAACACACACATTCAAAAGCACCCACGAGTGGTGTCGGACCGCGAAGAACCTTTTTTCGTAATAACAAAAGGTATAAATACTGTAAGTTTAACTGGGCCGCAAAAAAAGACGTATCTCGTTTTATTCGGACCACTATATTTTACGATGATTTTTTACGATTTATTCCGCGGCAATTCAGCCACTGTCACCGTCCAATTTTATCTATTATCCTCGTGCATAAATTTTAAAATAACATTTTTGTCAAAGATAATTTCCGAAATTAAACACTAACGCGAAGTGGTTTTTATTTTTAATCGGGTAAATCAGTGGTTCCCAACGGGAGCGTTACCGCCCTCTTGTGGGCATTTTAGATTCTGAATGAAGTGAAGAAGCTAGTGTTTTACAATGATGTTTATTTATTTTTTTTTTTTCTATGTACAACTTTTCGTATAGAA
This sequence comes from Stegophylla sp. TES_Ste_2020, assembly GCA_025469315.1. Classification (NCBI taxonomy): domain Eukaryota; kingdom Metazoa; phylum Arthropoda; class Insecta; order Hemiptera; family Aphididae; genus Stegophylla; species Stegophylla sp. TES_Ste_2020. The sequence continues at coordinate 46,407 of JAIPRM010000601.1, read as the reverse complement.
ATACTTGTCCAAAAGTTTCGATCAATAACTTTTTGAAACCCGATTCGTCTCTAGATTGTACTTTAGAAAAGTCATTTTTTGAATTTCTCAATTCTTCAATGTTTTTTTGAAAAAACTCAAAAACTTAATCGATCTAAATTTAAAACAATTTAAAACATAATACATAGTACAAAATATATCGTTTCACTAAAACTGTTAATTGACATATTCAACAACTTCGTCAGACAACAATCGACATAGATATGTACTTGTAATATTTTTCGGCCAATATATTTTACTATGTCCTTGGACGTTTTCTAATTACAAACAAATATTTACACATTTATAACATTCGTTCGATAATAGTTATTTAAAAAAAAAATAAACTACTTTCTTCGACTATAAATTCTAACTACTCGATCCCTTAAACCTTAATAGTTTTGCAAAATTCTCAATAACTTTTTTTTTTCACTAGAAATAGCTATCCTAATTTTGAATAAAATTTATATGATATACCATTCACTTGTTTTTTTTTTTTTTAATTGTGGTTTTTATTTTTAGTGCATTTAATTATAATTATAAGTGAATAATTTTTTGATAGTTTAAATGCAAATAAAAGATTTTAAATCCATATTTAAGGTTTTTTACTGCATTAAATTCACTGCCCTAATTATCACAATAAGAATCTGCATAACAAATCCGATGTTTTTATTTTAACTATTTCAAATTTATACATCTATATAATCAGATAATCAATGATATATTTTTAACAATAATAATAATAATAATAATAATTAAATCACCAGGAAATTCCGAGGGGGAGCTAATATCCCGTCATGACCCCCTCTCCAAGCGCCTATGCTCTCAGCAGTACACGTAGTATACTTAATATAAAGTGTCAAAAACATTTGAATCGTTAAAGATGTTTTGTTTCTGGAAAATACTCTCATTCATTTTAATTTATGATTATCCGGCCGTGATTAAATGAACGCAAATGCATGTTAGTCATTATATCAATATATTATGAATTCTGAAATTAGAACGATAAAGATTCGGTCTGCCTTTAGCAAAAGCCTTAAAATTCAGTCTTAGACAACAAAAAATTGCAAGATAATCATTATAATTTATAACTAAATATCGTTTTCTTATTTGTATAATTTATTTAATTTTCATTTATTGTATGATTTACCAAAGAATGAATTTCTAAGATAAAAACCTAAGAAAATAAATATTAATTATAGAGATATGTTTTTCTGAACACTATATTTATTCTTGTAATTTATGAGTTAAATTAATTTATTATTAGTTGATGTTTAAAATAGAGCTGCTTAAAATATTTATTATAAAGTCAACAAATGTTTATGTTTTAACATATGGGAAACTACTATTTCTATAAATACTTTAAAACGTGTATTTCTGGATTAAAGTTCTGCAAGTTTAAAACGTTTAAATAATTGTGGGAATAAACTATACCAGAAGACATAGCTTCAGAAACCAATCCATAAGAATATTTCTAGACACGCCACTGATACTTATATAATGTGCACGTTAATGTTATTATACTTTATAAATACGTGGTCCGATAATTATCGAGTATTCACATTAATATAAAAAAAAAAAGACATTGAATACAAATCAAGTAAATCAAATTTAGCTCTGAATGAAAATGTGTAGTTCTAAAAACAAAATCTGTTGCATATAGAATTTAATATTTTGTCCATTATATTATCATATTATATTAAATAGGTTAAAACATTGGTTAAAATCTTATAGAACAATGAACTCAGATGTCGAAGGTTTAATACAATATTATATTAAGTGCTGACTAGTAATATTTCGTTGAAATCTCTATTACTATAATTATTATAATACTATAATTTATACGTTCTACTACAACTTATATAAGTGATGAAACTCAAAATGACTGTATTGAGTGCATTAACTATAATAATATGCCGAGACACTTAAATACATTCGAACCCTAATGAGTATAATAAGACGATCCATAAGTCGAAGAAGTCATCACAACGTCTCAAGGTAAACAACGTAATTTATGTATTTTACTAATGTTTTTCCGTGGAGCAAAGATATCAAATTTAAAATGTACCTGAGTATATTATACAATTTCACCGTTTTAACATGGATCGTCCCAGTAGGTATGTGACAATATTTTTAACTGCGTTAAAGACAGTATGTACAATTCAGAAATAAAATCTAAGCCACCTCTACAACAGTAAATTACTATCGGAAATCACCGAGTCTTAACTGTTATAAGTACCTAACGTGATATAGTGATTTCCGATTACATTTTTTAAACGAAATATTTAATTTGAATCGGATCCGTGAGCACTAAATTATTAAAAACGCGCTGAAATACTTACAGAAAATCAATATTGGACCACGCACGTTATATATACCCGACTACAGTTTAAGGCGTTTGTCACAGGCAATTTAAACGTAAATCAGAAACGAGATTAAAAAGAAAAATCATAAAATGTATCCGATTTTGATATCATTTTATGTTGTCACGATGTAATTCGAACAGCACTCGAGATTCTGAGCTAACTTCGAAAACTGCCTATTGACGTTTAATATATATTTAAATATAAAAAACAACAAAAATTCGGACAAAATTAAAAACCTATGGGATTCGCCTTGATTTTATGGGGAAAATATTTTCTATCTGCACTTGACTATAACCAAATATAGGAGATCTTTATTTATATTTTATTGATAATAAAAAAAATAACCTTATGTGTTTGGATCTATAATAGACAATAGTATGATTATATTACTGTAATATGTCAATTTGCTTAATACTTTTATCATTACAATAATTTTAAAATCAATTTGAAAAACAATAAAAATAAATGAAAAGGAGAACATAAAAGGGAACAAGAAAAAAAAATCAAAAAAAATTTGTCCCGCGTTGGAAAAAAGCGTGGAAAAATTAATTAATACTTCAAAGGTAAGTTACTACAGTATCTACCCATAAGTTAACTACATAATTATTATTCTTTATAGAAGGTATTTAGTTACTATTACTGGTTCAATTTGATTTTTCTACTCTATATAACGTGTATAATGGTAAATGCTTCTATCAAACGACTTTTTTTACAATTCTTTTCGCAAAAAAAAAAAAAAAAATGCTAAATGGCGAAAAATTAAATTTGAAAAAGTGGCCTTGAGTAAATTCGAATTGACTGAAAATATCTGTTTGCCCGGTAAGAATTGTTGAGCCGCTTCGCCCCCCCCCCCCGCCTGACTAATACTACACCAATAATTATTAAATATTAATGAATTAGTAATTAATTATTCTATACCTGCAATAACAGCGGTACATTTTCAAAATCGAAGTGTTTGAAAATTCCCTTCAACGCGTGCAATATTTATTGAAATAATACTATTTGTTCTCAGGTTTTTCGCGGCCCAAGTGCTGTTTGATGTGCAAGACCATGTTTCGCGGACAATTTTTATTGGTATCTATCGGTCTCTTGTGTGTAATCCCGGCAACGTCGTGCCGCGCGAATCGTACGTGATTGTCGTAGCGGAACGCGCGTCGGATTTATCGCGCCGAAAAGGACGATCCGCTGGGGTCTCTTTTTCCCCCCCTTTCGACACGACTCGTCGACCCGGGGCGGCGCGAGAACAAATGCAATTTTAAACGGCGTAAATACCTTCCGGCCGAAAACTACTTTTGTCTTCTTCTCTCCCACACTGCACGTTCTCTTTTTCAGCCTAAAATATATTATGATGAAAAAAAAAAGTCGCTTTTATTCGACGGCCACTGCGCGTTTTCGAGTTCGACAATAATAATTATACAAAATCGTTTCGATTGAATTCAATGCATTAGCATATAACCTTACAGGAGGAGGAGAAGGAAGAATAAGTTCCTATAATTAGGCCTGCGCGATAGTTATTTGTGACATTCGATAGTCGATAGTGTTTAAATAATCGACTGTATTCCATTAATCGATCATTTTTTTTTACCCAAAATAATCGATTAATCGATATTACTTTCACAAAATATACAACTATGAGTCATGAAATATTTTTGATTGGTCATTAAATGGTAAACTAATCACAAGGAAAACATCTTAATTATAAAATTAAAAACATATTATGTTAATTATAAATAGATATTATTATTATTAAATAACTAATTAAATCGTTATATTATTTATTAATATTTGTATTAAACAGCATATATAATATTCAGTATTTATTGCCTTAAACAAAATTTTTGTCGGAAAACGCGAATATTAACGAACGTCACGTCATAATAATAACCCTCTCGCCGAACACATTCATGTCCGCGTGACCGGGGTAGCGCGCGCACGACTCTCGAGTGTCGTTCAAAACAAGAACCTGAGAAAACTTTCAAATTTTCCAACACCTAAGGGTCGTGGCGCAATGACGGGGCCGGCGGAAAGCTGCGGGCAGGGCGCCCCATTCACGTTCGCGACTCTGTTTACAACGATCGAAATAGCCATCGATTCCAAACAAAGGAGTGCGGCGCACAGGGTGGTGCTGAGGGTGCACAGACACCCCCAGAACCTTAAAACGAGGCCCTAATTGTAAGAGCAAGAACCGAATTTGGATTGTGACGGTCGTACTTAAGATATAATTAAAAAGAAAAATTTACTAAATTCAAACACTTTTCATTAAAACTACGTCATAATTTTTCGTAATGTAAAATTAAATTTGTATTACATACTTAAAATGCCGCCATGACTTATTTTATAGGTAATTAAGTTAAAATTACTAAAAATAGATACCTAAAGCCGAGTACCTACACACGATGTATCATTGAATGATACAAACCTATGTACCTATAGAATCTACATGGACTGAGTAACCAGAAAAATAATATATAGTATATATATCGGTGGTATCATTGACTATTTCTAAATAAGTTTTTATTTTTCTGTTGCGAACTGTATTTGTACAATAATTGTATTTGTATTTAACCAGGCCGGTACCTATGGGAGGCCAGAGGGAGCATCGCCCTCCCTAAACCCAATCTTTGACCCCTCTAAGAATATAAAAAAATATTAAAAAGGCTTTTAGTAAGTAGGTAGTAGTGCATTCAAAAAATGCAAGACAACTTAACCTAACCTACAGTACAATTATTAATCGACAACAATTTATCTTTAAAAACATTTGGGCCTCTAATTGATAATGTGCACCCCGTGAGGCCGTGAAATAAAAGTGTACGCACGCCTATGATTCCAAACTAAACGATATTATAAACGGCCGCCATTCTGCGTCTGTAAATATAGAATTCGTTCGTTGAAATATCAGATTCGAGATTTGAATTATTCACGTCTTTATGAAAACCCAGCGAGCAGATAAGGACCGCCAGGTGCACAAAAACGTGAAAAACGTGAGCGAGCGACCTAGACATGAGATTTTAGTGAAAGACGGGTACCAAGATGTATAAAGAATTTTATACATCTTGTCTCGGTACAGCTGCGACGAGCACTTATCTCGAAAACGTTTTTTTTTTTTTTTTTTCTGAAAACAACGAAATTCTAGTGTTACAAGTACAACAGACGAGCACATTATATTATAATTATTATGGTAATCAGATGTACTTATTTTTGTAGGACAGTACTCTTTGTAGTTGCATTGAGCTAAAATGCCCTCAACAACATTGTTAAATACATGCAATTGTACTCTTTTCTTTCTTTTTTGATAATATTGTTGATTAATACGCACATCTATTTACAATGCACATCTATTTACAATAAAATCGTTCATAATTTATTTGGTCATTTGTTTATATTTTATGGTTTGACATAATGCATTATCTAATGTTTAAACTTAGTTCTCATGATATTGTATTGGTAGATTTTTTTACAATTATTGATGAAAGCTATTAGTTATAGTTAGGTAAGTTTGTAAGTTAGAGGCGATCAAAATAGAATGGGTTTTAATTTATAATTTAAATAAGTACTTAGGTATTCAATTGAGATATTCTACAAACCTATTTCAAAATCAAATTAAATACTTAAACTTTCTCCCAATCAGAATACCGTTAATGTTTTAAAATGGCATTGTATTAAAATTCAAAATTTATCAAAAAGATTTTCATGCTTTACAAGTTAACTTTGCAACAAAATTACAACTAAAAAATATTTTTTTTTATGTACAATGTATATTATATTATGAAAAAACTTGTCTTGTTGAAAACAAATGATGGCGTCAAATAGATAACATGTTTACACATGGGCCAATTCCCTCAAAAAAAGGGTTTGAAAGAAAACTATATTTTAATGTGTTAAATATGTAAAACGCATCCTATACAAAGTACAAGAAAAAAACATCTATTAATGAAACATGAACTACATAATATGAAAAAAACACTTTCTCTAACCTTCAAATGCCACTAAAAGGTATCAAGGAGACCTCAGAAATATTTTTGAGGTAGCGAAAATATAGTATAGCAACCCCTGTAAATACAATTATTTATCATCATCATCACATTAATAATATATAGATATGTTTATCGGTTGAAAAAAATAACTAAATGGAATTTAAAAAGCTAGACAAAATTTTGCATTATGGATATTGTTTGCTTCTCGGGTGGGACTTGGTAAGTGTATTAAAATTCAAAGAAACAATAAATCATTTCTTCAATAAAATGATTCTGAGTAGAACTTTAGTTTATACTAGACAATTTTTCACAAAAAAATTTTGAATTCCTCCCCAAAATCCAAAATTCGGAAAAATTATTGAGAGTTTAGAAAACTGCTCTTTTTAAAGTACCATCATTGTAAAAACAGTAGCTTATTTGCTCCATTCAGAACCTAAAATTATATTTTAAAATTATAAATTAAGTAATACATTTAAATTTCTGGTTTTATTAATATTAGGTATAAAAATTTTAAAAAAACACTAACTTAAACTTAAGCTAATTCTTTCCTCCACTCAGAATCTAATTTGTAAACGAAAATTCTTTTCACTTTATTGGTTTTCTAGTCTATCGTTTTTATTTAAATTTAACTTATTTTCGTTGATTTAAAGAAATTACCAATTGAAAATTTAAAAAAATACCCTCTTTCAAGAACAAATTTTAGATCAATAAAATTTCTAAACTAAACTTTTAGAAGTTTTTTTATTACATCAATAAAGTTGACAGGAAATAAAAAAAATAGTTATAACACGATTGTAAATTGAAACCTATTTTATAAATTAGAAAAAAAAAATAAAGAAAAAAAAACGATACCTATTACTTTGACAGTGCCAATATTAACATTAATCATCAGTATTGACCCAGCCCTAATTATAATAGTTTTAATACTAGTAATAATAGTTTTGATGCAAAAATCAATTTGATTGTTTTTTGAAAAAACAGAAATTTCATAAATATCATAATTTTATTTGATGATTTGTTTAAATATATTCTCTACATTTAATATATATTTTCACACAAAAATACACTTAAAATTTAAGATTGCAACAACATTTAACAAAACAAACATAAATTGAACATCTAAAAGAGTCATAAACAATAAAAAGTATGAAGAAAATATATAAAAAATACATATTAATTTAATTATTATAACTGATATAGTGTATAGATTGATTTCACAAAAAAAATATGGACACATATATCATCAGCGTTGCCCGGAAGGAGAGGCCAGGTGTTGTAAATGCACCACCTGAGATTTTTCCAAAAATTAATGACAAAAGATGTTGAAATATTTACTAAATTCTGAAAACCACTAAACAATCATACAAAACTGGCATTCTGTGGTTGTTAGAAATGTGGAATCTTGAATTTTAATTTTTTAGTTGGTTCTTGTACATAATGAAGGAATAACTCTCTACTGGAATAGTAATACTTGTCTACTATGCACCATATTGAAGTAAAGAAAATTAATAAAATATGTTTTTGGTTCAATATACCTCTAATATCATACAGGTAAATATTGATTTCTGCAATTAAAAGACAATAAGAAAGCTTTAATTGTTTGAATGTATTATAGTATAACTATAGTTATTTAAAAAAATTCTATAAAACAAGTTTAATATAGAGGTTGTGGGCGGGACTCCCCCCCTCCAAGGCTTTTAAGATAAATTATTTTTGCACCAACTGAAATAATTTTTTACAGGCGTCCCTGCATACCATTTAACTTAAAAATACAAATTTCATCAAATATTTTCAAATTATTTAGAATCATCTTAAAAATACATTAAAATTTAAACATAAATTATGTATACACACCATATTTTGCCATCATTATTATTTAAAAAAAATAAAGGTAATAATCCAAAAACAATAATGATTAATAATTATAACTAACAAACACATTACTTATAATATAATAACTTTAATTAATACATACAATTTAACATAAATGGTTAACATAACATTATGTTAAATTAATGGTAACGCTAAACCTAAAAGGTTAAAATTTGTAAAAATTATAACATATTGAATTATTATAAATGTTCAAAATGTGTGACTAGATATCAAAATATATAGATACTTAAAATATATGGCATTGTAATTTAAAAATAAACTTATAACACTAAATAAACTATGAAAATATATTTATAATAGAATAGCATCTAGCTGTATTACTAATTATTGTATTAAGTATTAATATAAATATAAATATTTAATATTATAAATTATACCTATTATGTGTAGTTCAAGGGTAACCATTTAAACAAAACACCCCGAGTGACATATACATTTATTTGGGGCAAATATATTATACTTGAAAAAATAATAAAGCTGTACTAATTAAAAATAAAAATTGAATATTCATATACATCCTGATTTCAAAGAATTAATCTCTCTTTGAATATTATTCCTAGCCACTGATTCATATTTATCTCTAAACAACTTTGTCGCATATATGTTGGGAATTTGCAAAAAGCTTTCAAGGACCTGTCAACACGTAATAAAATTAACGAACTTCATACATTTTTTTTTTATTTTATATCACATCTTACCTTTATGCGCAGTTCTTTATATGTTTCACCGTCCAAAAAAGCATATTCCTCTCGGACATGATTTATGTATTTTTCGTAATCTGCTGGTCCCATGCCCAAGATAGCCATGTCTATGTCTAAAAAGTAATGTTTGTCCTCACACCCGTAGCACCCTTCAATTTTATGTTCATCTGTACTGTTCGTCGCAGAAACTTTCAACAATGAAATTACATAGTCACACAAAACAGTGTCCTGGAAATAAATCACACGTATTTTATACTTCTACCTCCAAAATAAATAGTTAGAATATTAATATTGTTGACCACTTTTTACCATGCTGAGTTTTGATTCTTCGGAAAACTTTCGAAAATGACTGATGTTAGCTTCGCTACAGTCGGCCAACTTGGGATCGTATTCAAAACTAAAAAAAAATACGAACGGGTAAATAATTTTTCAAACGATATTGTAGCCACGCTACTCACTATCGAAACATCAGCGCCAAAACGACTGCATTGGGATTTTTCAAGAAACTTTTGGCCGTCTCGAACTGTTGAAAACTGTCGTTCAGATCGTCCAAACCGTGACACCGACGGTCGGGCGCGCCGTAACGTTCCACCAACGCCCTCAACCAAACGTCCCTGACCGATTCATGCACGTCGTTCGACAGCGCTCCGTTGAAATATTTTTCCAGCATCATGACGTTTCACTCCGGAGAAAATGTATTCCTGCGGATAACGCGGAACAAACGTCCTCACCGGACACACTCACCATCAACACAAACTTTATGTACAGCTGCGGCCATGACTAACGTATACCTGTTAAACTATTGATTTTTGAGAACGAAATGAAATAATTAGTCGATGACGATTCAGCTCGGTGTTGAAAACGGACATCGTTTTCCGCGTTTTTCGTTGGCGTCCAATTTAAAATAACGCGTCGAATAAATAATATTGTGTTTTTTTAGGAGAGTGTTTAAAATTAAATTTCACGAAAATTTACGGGAAATAATCGGTGGGAGAGAAGAACATTTTTCGCGTCGACTCTTGGCCACACTGTTGTGTTTTTATCGGTAGTATACGATGAGGAACAAAAACAAAGAGGCAAAAATGATAACAAATCCGTGTCGTGTAAACACTAAACAGACACCGGACCAAATATCAAAATATTGACTTGTTTAGTTGTTTATTATTTCGTGTACTACGTCCTATAATATAGTGTACTGTTGTTTTTTTTTTCTGACATGAATACTGTTTTAATCAAGATGCCATTTAGAATTTAAAAAATTTATTAAATTACGTTTAATCGTTCGAACGTGCAATACTGATTAGTGCTTTTCAGGGAACGGTTAGAAAAAACGTAATTTTTATCCAATAAACCATCGACGAGATTTTTCACAATCGCAACGCAGTCGACAATGCCATGTATTCAGTTTGGTCACAATTGATTGCTGTTGTACTACTCGCTCAGTGCGTGCAATTCGCACAGCCGTCTCTGGGGGCCGAAAACAAATCTTTGTACTTTACGCAATGCGAACACTTGCGAATGGGCCAATACATGTGCCCTGATCCTGATCCAACCTATGAACACATTGACCCGGAAACACAGCAGTATTACGGATGTACCCGAGACAATGTCGCCAAAGGTTTTTACCAGTATTATTATTATTTGTATTCTCGGACCGAATTTAACTGTTAATTTTTGTTTCAAGTCCGGTGTGTAGCCAGCTATGGGATCGTGTGTAAAGAAACTGACAACACAACGTTTTGGAAAGAACTACCGTGCAAGTGGACGTATGTTTATATTAAATTCCGTTTTATTTTAGCTCGATTTACTTATGAGATTTTTGAAATTCTAGAAACGGATACCACTATGAGACAACACTGTTGTTATCCATTTTTCTGGGCATGTTTGGTGTGGATCGTTTCTATCTGGGTTACCCAGCAATAGGTCTGCTGAAACTGTGCACGCTCGGCTTCATGTTCATTGGCCAACTAATTGATGTAGTACTTATTGCAACACAGATTGTTCGTCCAGCTGATGGATCTCATTACATCATTCCATATTACGGTCCGGGCATTAACTTTGTGCTAATGAATAATGAAACGTACAGGCAACCACAAGACGATTGGCATGTTAATCACAATGAGTTGTAAAAAAGTTTTAAAACCAATAAGAAAGAACTTGGTCTGATTGTTTATCAATACTTCCTAATTATTTTTACCATTAAATTTATTTAGTTTAATTTAAAATAATCTGTTTTATTTTCCATATTTTTTTAACACCTCATTACCATAATAACAATTAGTGATAAGTGATAACAAAACATCTTGAGGTAGAAAAGTGTATTAGTATTTATTAAGTTTTAAAGTAGTTATGGGAAACTTTTAACACATTTTTTTCTGGCAGCTCTAAATATGTTAAAAATATTTTTGTTATGAGTTATCTTTGACACCTTTTTTTTTTTTATATTAATCATGCCTTAATCTCTAAAGACTACATCAACTTTATTGCTTCATGCATGTTTATTTATTATTGAAAATATGTAGCTATCAAAAATATTTTTACCATAGATTTTATTTTCGGGTATTTCAATTCATTTATTACTTTTTTTTCTAAAAAATAATTACCCGTTTCAGTTAAAAATTGATTTAAGAGTACCCTGGAAAAGTACCCTATTAATATATAATAAATAATATTAATTACAATTTTCTTATAAAAACTTTTTTTATTAAATCAGAGTTCAAACATTTTGAACAATTGAAAACATTAAAAGTTGAATGTTCATAGTACCTCTTAATATTGTTATATCAGTGGTGCAACCGAGAAGGGTATTTTGGGGTGTCTGGAGACACCCCCCTTAAACAGTTATGAAAATTTTATTCAATGATCATAAAAAAAAAAAATTCTTAATTTATTAGAAATAGGGTTCAAAGTGATATACAAATACATTTTATAGTACAAAGAATGCAAATGTAAAAGGTTGTTGCATATTTCAATTTTTTTTTTTTTTTTGCTGTATTGATGCATATTTAAAAAATTTTAACAATTACTGTTATTTATTCATATATTATTCATGGATAATAATATTGTTTAAAATTATTAATTACAAAAACTTGTTTTAAGTTTAGTAAAACATCAATTTATAAAGCTTTGTCACAAAAATATCGCACATTAACAGAATCTATAGTCTAACTGTGAAAACAATTTGAAATTATTGAAAATATTCTAGTTTTCTGGGTTGTTTTAAAGAATAAAATTAATAAATAGTGCTGTAAGTCTTGAACCCTGATTATGAGTATTTATAACTTGTATTTATTATCTTGTACCTAAAATAAGGATAGCTTTTGGACGAAATTTCTCAAAATACCTATTTATACTGATTTATATTTAAATTTAAATACATTTTAAGTAACTAATTAAAGAAATTTTATAATGCAAAAAAAATATGTTAATTAAATAATTTTAACAATAATTATTTAATAATTTACCTATTCTCATATTGTTAAACTAATTTTTTTTAAATGTGTAATAAGTTCATGAATGCAATAGTTTCAACTTCATTAATTTGGTATAATCAACTAATTTTATTTATAACCTATAGTTTAGAATCCAGAGAAATTCAATATTAACTTATAGACTATAGATTCTTAGCAATTTTATAGAATATATACCATTAAATTAAATGTTCAACAGATAACATTATAAAATATTTTTAAAAAAAAAGTAAATGGTGATTTGATTTTTAATGTAAAATGTTTAGTTAACCGATTTCTATAAAATGCTTATTTATGTTTCTTGTAATTTTTCATTCAAAGTTGTATTTGTTATTTTTAGGTGAATATCCCCCTGAAAAATTCCTAGTTGCGCCACTTTTGTCGATACTTCTCGTGTCAATAATAATATTACTTAATATGTACCTATGGCATATGTGATATTTTTTTCATAACAAAATATAAATATCTAATAGCTATAGAGCTTGGATGTTTTTGCACTAAAAAAGTTATAAAATTGATTAAATTATCGCTCTTAAAAAAACTCGAAAATTCAATAAATTTTCTATAAAAAATTATGAAAAAAAAGTATGCCATAAAATGTTTTAAATTTTTAATAAATTATAAAGATTATTTTATTAAATTGGTTTTAAGAAATATAAATGTAGTAAGTAATAAAGTGTTGCTTACTTTTATTTATTTTATCAAAAAATGGCTGCTAAAATTTTAAAATATATTATAATGTATAATATACAAATGTTAATTATCTGGGAAACTGGTGATTATTGTGGTCTTAATTTTTCAGGAATTAACAAATAAAAGATTATTTTGTTTTTGTAATGTCAATTACTTATTTTGTTTGAACTATTTTATTTTATTTTTCCTGTAAAAATTTGTTTGTACCTTGACTACTAATACACTTTAAACTTAAACTGGAAACAATACCAATTAGAAAACAGTATATTTTTGTAACACACAATGTACGAGGTAATCATACAGTATTGTAATTTAAATTCTCTATATAGAAAAATAAGTTAAATTAGATGAATAATAATAAAGCCAGACATACTTTGCACCATGGGCTTGCTACTCAGGTCAGATACTTTTGGTGGATATGTTAAATTTTAGAGACACAATAAATAATTTCTTCAATAATACGATTTTGAGTGAAGTTTGTTAATAATATAATGAACAATAATATTTTCATTTTGAACACACCCACTAAGTGTTTCTGACCCGAGGAGCAAAGAATGCTCATGGTGCAAAGTATGTTCTTTTTTCTTGTTTATACTTTACTTATCTTCACTTTACTTCACTTCACTTCACTTTTTTTATCCAATAAATATAGAAAAGGAAAAAGAAGACAAATTTTAAAAAAATTTACAAAAAATTAAAAGTTTTGATGAAAAAACATTTTTTTTTTCACATTTTCAAGATTTTTTTACACCTAAACATTTTTCATATTATTGTCTATCTACGTTTGAATTTTCATTAAGTTCGAATTAAAAATAGAGTTTCTCAGTCTTTTATTTTGTCAAATTTTGGGTAGTTTTTCCCAAATTTCAAAAAAAACAATTGAGAAATTCAAAAAATAGCCCGTCAAAAGTATCATCTTTTAGAAAATCCTAATTCAAAAAGTTACAGGTTGAAATTTTTGGACAATTATTTCTATACAAAAACGTGTACAAGTAAAAAAAGAAAAAATTTAGAAATAAACATCATTGTAAAAGCTCTAGCTTCTTCTCTTAGTTCAGAATCTAAAAATATATTAAATAGTAATTTTAATGAGAAAATTTAATAATCTTGCAATTAAATTGAAAAAGTCAAAAATTGCAAAAATTTGTACTAATTTTTTTAGATTATGAACAAAGTGAAAAAGCTAGTATTTTTACAATGTTTATTTTTATTCCTGTATACATTTTTTCATATAGAAATACTAGTAGTAAAGTATATTCTAGTTGATACTTTAGAAAAGTCATTTTTTGAATTTCTCAATTATTTACTTTTTTTTTTTTAAAAAAAAACTACTCAAAATTTGACAAAAACAAACACGAAAACTGTCATTTTTTTAACCAAAGTTTATGAAAAATTAAACATAGATGGACAATAATATGAGAAACATTTTGGCACAAGAAAATTTTGAAAATGCGAAAAAAAGTTTTGGGTATTTTTCTAACACTTTTCCCCATTAAATTTTTTTTTCTCTTTATTAATTAGATAAAAAAGAAAATAAAGTAAAGTATAGACAAGGAGGCAGGACACACTTCATAACACAGATATTCTTCACTCTTTGAGTCAGACACTCTTGGTAGGTATCTTGAAAATGACATATTAGTATATTACTATTACTGTTCTTTATATAATTAATTTCCTTCGTTCAGAATTGTCTTATTGAAGAAATGATTCATTGTTTCTTTAAAATTCTATACGCCCGCCAAGATTATCTGATCTCAGGAGTGAAAAATATCTGTGATGTGAAGTATGTCCAGCTTTCTTTCTATACTTTACTTTATTTTTTTAAACTTTCATTCATGCTTGAATGAAAAAAATTTATATCCTACTTACAAAGTCGAAATGAAGGTGGTACAAGCTGTGCGATGACACAGCAGCCTGTCGGCAAAAATAAATTATTGGTTATTAATTTAATATATTCATTATGTTCTACCTAAATGTTCAGTAGATAAGTACTGTAAAAATTTTTCCCATTTATCCCCTATATTCACCAAGCCCTTCCTACTTAGCAACTCATCTGAATAAAGGAAAAAAAGCTACAAATGCAATAATATTCGAACCCTATTAATGATAGTATAATATAATATAGACAATAGCCATTGTCTTTTATAGATGAAAAAAGTAATAATAGTAATTATCTTGTTTCCAATGTTCAGTAGATTATAATATTATTGTACATAATCTGTAATTATTTAAAGATTATAAAGTTATAAATAGGTAGATATTAAATAAATAAACAAATTGTATGTAAAACCAAACAGTTATAGTTTTAGAAATTTCTTTATTCAACACACCAATAAAAGATACAAGTTTTAAAGGCCAAGTAGTTCAATTAAATAAAGGCCATAATTTATTATTTGTTTGTTTGGTAATATAGTAATATAGAATACATACTACAGTAGAAATTGTTTATTATGACTTAAAACGATAGAAATAGAAAGGTCATACTAGCTGATATTTCATATGTAAAGAAAATTAAATATAATTTTAAAATTGTTTACTGTCTTTAACTGTTTTCTTTTGGTTGACCGTATTAAGTGATTTCTACTGTAATTTATCAAGCAAATTTTGTCTAAAATTATCTATAGGTATAATGTATATAATAATTCTTCAAAACTACTGTTTTCCATAATGCATTGTGAAATATAATATTATTGGATATTGGCTATTAACTGAATACATAATTGAATCTAATATTATATTAGAATTAGAACATTAATTACAGGAAATAGAACATAAGCTGCTTATAAGCGATCTGAGTATTTATTATTGGAATAAATATTTTAATATTTTAACTGCTAAGACTAAATACAACTTTCTTTTACTAATTATTAGGTAAAGTATAATATGTTAGATAATTTTAAATGTATTTATATTGGATGCATGTTTAAAATTTCATAAAACTCAAATCATAACATAGGTACAAATTGGATTTTGTATGTATTACACTTGTAAAATTTCCATATCACATTTAAAAGCATACAGACATAATTAATAATAATGATGAAACAAATAATCGATTTGGAACAATAAACTCATAAAATTATAAAAAATAATATCTTACAGTAAACATAAAGACAGTTCATTAAAAACAGTAGAATAAACAATACTGGTTTAAAAAGTTATATTATGAACATTTTATAATATTCTATATCCTTGAATAATAATAACAAACTATAATGTAAACATTTTAATGTTCTACTAAATATTAATATAACTCATTTGGAGATACACTGTTAACTAAAAAGTAATATAAATTTGTGATATATATTAGATCATTCACAATAAAAAAGAAGCTTTTATTTATGTGTAGAATAAATTAATTGATAACTGTTCATTTTATAAGATTGACCGTTAGAGAGTAAATTAAATGTCGAGTTAAATGTAGTATAATGATTTTTTATAATGACCTCACTTAGGTTTGCTGTTTGGCGTAAAAGATTAAATAAAATGGTGAAGTGGTTCGTTTGTCTTTTTAAGACGTTCTATCTTTGCTGGAATCCCTTTGAACAGAGTTCTGCAATTATCCAACTCTGTTGACACAATTCTTGCAGCATTCGGATTTTTTTTACAGTAATCCAGAACAACCTAATAAAACATATTAAAATGAAGAATTACCATTAATTTTTTGTATAATATACAATATTTATGTAAGATAGAAAAGTTAATAACCCAAAGTTTAAGGTGTGTATCACATATATCATATTCTTACAACGGGTGTCTACAATTATTTCACCAATTAATTTAATATACATTTAATATAAATACTATTAAAATATTAATGTACCTTTATACTAACTCATCATATTGATGACCTTAGTAAAATGCAATAATATAAAATTAAAAATTTAGTTTTCATTATTACAATTAAAATCTATTTGATAAGACCTCCTTGTATTATATTATACGTATGACTCGAAAATGTACCCACAAACGTTGGATCGACGCCCAACCCTAAAACGTACCTATGTTAAAATACACAATACCTACATGGAACTATATTTTTAGGTACCTAGGCGAAGACACACAGTCCAAGAACAGAAAACATGTCAACAGATGTGCAGGTAGGTACCTAAAAATAGATAAAAAAAAATGTACCTCATAATATTGTTTGCATTGTAAGATGATTTCCAACTTTTCATCCTTCTGAGCGACTATCTTCTTGTTGATGCATCTAGCAATGTGCAAATGAGCATTCAACACTTGTTTCACATACGTATTGGGCAGTATTTGAACCGGCATTTGTTTGTCACTAAAATGTATGCGAAAAAAAAAAACTCGTAAGTGGGTAGTGAATAGGTGGGCGGATGGATAGATGACATTTGCGCCAGACAACGTACACGTAAAATGATTCGATGTATTTCGTAAAATACTTGACGGCCGATTCGACACAGTGATTTATCTTCTTCTTGGCGCATTCCGTGACAACCGGTTGATTACGCACGTGCCGTTCGTACTTCATGTCCATCATGTCGCCGTAAGTTGTTCCCAATTGGTACCAGATGCGTCTGCAGACGTTCATGGAAGACTCGTCTTTGGTGTTCATCTTGTTGACAACAAGCTCCATTTCCACGATCCCTTTTTGGAACAGCTTGCACATTCTGCGAATAACACGCGCCGAAATCGGTACGAAAACCAAAACGGCAACCCCGCGATCCGTTTAATAAATTCGGTAATATTTGTATGCGCGCCATCGTATATTATATAGACAGTGTTTCTCAACCCAGTGAGGGAGGGTGGGGGGAGGTCGGAACCCTTCAAAGGATCGCTGGTTAATTATTTAGTTTCACCAACATATTATTATTATTATTATTATTGTAATGATTTAAATCAATACAAAATAACAAAACTTGGCTAATAAAATCATGTCGAAATATGCAGTAATCATTGACGTGACACAATATAATTTTTATTTAATCCGAATAATTTTAATATTAGAAGAATACTTATTGCCTATATTATATTAATATATAGTTGTTAGAATGGTCAACATTAATATATATCTACTGTAAAGGGAAATAATTTTAATATCACGCAGTTATTTATTAATAAAAGCCCGTAAAATAAACATTTTTCTTCTATTTAAAAAGTATCATCTGTAATATCTTCTTTGAAAAGTAAGATAGGTGAGATTTTATGAATAAAAGTAATTAATTTCCAAAAAAGTGAGAAATAATGACTAAGTAGTAGCCCTTAATATTACAAAATAAGTTCAAAATTAATGTAATTTATTTAATTTAAAAATTATTTTTTTAATATTTGTTACACATTACATATTTATGAACTCGCATGATAAAATAAATAAGCGTTTTAAAAGTAAAATAAAAAATTGCAATATCTATATCTTTATTATTATTTTATGACGGCTATAATCTGTATGTGAATATGAAAAATATATTTAGGAGTTGACAAAAAATTGAATGCTCGATTTGGAAGGTCACCACAGTATAAAGGTTGAGAAACACTCATCTATAATTATAGGCGGAGATTGGAGGGAAACTCAACCCTCAAAAACTAATCAATACATTAACTCCAAGAAAAAAAAAAATGTTGGCTACTTTCCATTTATACATACAACAGTTAGATTATCCAAAATTCAACATTCAGAGATAACAGTAAAAATCAGAATATTGTACCTATTCAAGAACTGATGAAACAGAAAAAAGTTAGATATAATAAAAAAAAATAAAAATAAATACTAAAAATGAATATTTTAACTTGTATAAATGAATCTAAAGTAAACAAGTAGCAATGTCATTCACCAATTGACTTTCAGTATCTTGTAAACGAGGTTTCTCAGCTATACGTGAAATAAAAAAACATTGCTATGTATGAGATACGAGATAGATTTAATAGAACTCATCTATGATGTATACAGGATGATCCATTAAGCATAATCATACACTTTTTAGACGTAAAAATGTATATTACTTTTATTATTTTTTCAATAGAACGTTGATGTTTGCGCGCTAACCAAATGGCTAGTACGACCGATGCGATCAACGTCGATGCCGCCGACCTTCCTTTATCTTTCTTTGTTTTCGTCCCATCTTAATCGTTTTTGTGAATTTTAATTACCTATACCTTATGTTAATTATATTATTATTGAATTTATTTGTTATCATTACCATATTTTATTAATCTATCTGTACAATTATTATTATTATTTAATTATTACGGCCAACGCCCTTTGGTGAATTATATTTAATTCTTGTCGATGTTTTTATACTGTTCAAACTTAATTTATTTCCGCTATTGTGGCAAAATAATTATAATATTACTAGTGTCGTTTTGAACGAAATATACTGAATATTAATTTATAACATTGCGGTTTGTTTTAATTGCCATTTCCCCACATTATTGGTTGGTGCATCTGAACTGGTTTTGGTAACTATTAGTATAATATATTATTAAATATTATCGCTTTGTTCGACTGCTCCGTTGCGGGTCTGTTTTCACGTACTTGCGCCCACGACGGGATTGTTGCGCCTGCTCTGCTGTTCGCATAAGTCCGCCGCCACAGGGTGGTGTGTGAGGCAGCTCAAGGTCGCGTCGTCAAGTTACCAATTTCCAATACCATTTCAATAGTTACCATTCATCACCGTCCGTAGTTATAAGTTAGATTTTTAAGTGTGTTTTAATTATTTAATTTTTTTTTTTTTTATTGGTATTCGTTCTCATTGCCATTGCCGAGTGGTCCTTCCCCGTACAGTTGAAGTTACTACAAAACTACCATAAAGTTTTCAAAACTTTTTTTAATGCCACCCTAAGAATGTCCCGTGGCAATACAAACTTTTTTCAAATGGAAACCCTTTTTCTCAACTGGAATTTTATTCGGGTGATTTTTCATTGGATTGAACGAATCAAAAATGATGTATTGAAAATTAAAATTCGAACAAGTATAGTTTTTGAATTATTCTAATTCAAAATTCTTATTCTATGAATTCAAGTTTTAAAGATAATATGCGCACATATGCATACGTCTTATACGGCTTGATATGTATAGTAAAATCATATAGGTAACTTCTATCAATATGTAATACTTAAATCAGAATAAATCAAAAATTACTCGTTCGAATTTAGATTTCAATACATCAACATTTACAGAAAAATATTATGAATAAAATTTCCCAGTGAAAAAAGAAGATTTCCATTGTGAAAAAGTTTATATCGCTACAAGACATTCAAAGGTGGCAAAAAAAAAAAACGCTGAGGAAAACATAATTTTTATCCTTACTTCAAACGTTCCAAAAACACAAATCCCAATTTTTGCTCATTATAGGCGAAAAAGAGGGTGAGAATGCTTAATGGATCACTTTGTATAGAAAATATTTAAATATTGATTAGGAAAAAATGATCGGTACATATTTTACTTTTAAAAACAGATTTATAACTTCAAAACGAACGTTATAATAATTAAAAATAAAAATGATTTATTATACAAATAAAGCATATTTTAAAGCTATTGATTTAGATTTTTTTTTATTCATCATTAAGTTTCTGGAGGTGTGGCAAATATAATATAACGTTGACCCTCCCCCCAAAAAAAAAATAATAATAATAATAAAAAAATTAATTGATTAAATTTCCGACCACGCTTATAATATTATTATTATGCATGTCAACATACTTGTCCGGATCCATTTGGAAGTACGACAGGATTTGGTACGTTCTGTGTATGTCCAGGCACAAAAGTGCGTGGTAAGAGGGAAACTTTTCTAAGGTGTAGTATTTCCTAACGTCGTTCAGGCATAGCACCGTATAGTCGGCAAGCGCTTGTGCCTCCTCGTACGTATTCACGTAGAACGCGGGGACGCGTTTCTCGTCTACTATAGTGAAATTCGCGAAGTCCATACTATCAAAGAACACTGAAAATAAGTCGCGCACTGGTTACATACAGATACATTCGTAATAGGTTAATATTATGAAACAGAAATTGGTTCTAAACGATGTCATAGGCGCAATTTGAGTCAGACTTTTGAGAGTACCAACAAGGTATAAACCACTCGCATGTTGATGAAAAACAGTGCTGGAGACCATAAGCGCAACTAGAACAAAATATTTGGGGGGGCTAAAATGATTATTTATTAATTTAGCCCCCCCAAAATACATTAACCTTTGGCAATTTTCAAAAAATCTAGGGGGGCTATGAGTGGTTTCGAGGAGGCTTAGCCCCCCTAAGCCCCCACCTTGTTGCGCCTATGCTGGAGACTCTACTTACCACATCTCCCCAGGTCCGCACAGTGATAAATGATACACATTTTACATTGTACAATACATGTTATTATTTTAGATTCTCAGTGGAGCAAAGAAC
The DNA here is from genome assembly GCA_025469315.1 of Stegophylla sp. TES_Ste_2020. NCBI lineage: Eukaryota > Metazoa > Arthropoda > Insecta > Hemiptera > Aphididae > Stegophylla > Stegophylla sp. TES_Ste_2020. Next base: position 24,942 of record JAIPRM010000601.1, on the reverse strand, counting down.
CTAGGGGATATTTTACTAGGATGATGTTTACTTTTTCACCTCTTTTTATGGAAATACTTTTTTTTACATAGAAATACCTGACCGAAAGTGACATCACACCCAGGTAGTGTGTGATACTTTCTTAGAAGTCATTTTTCAAAAAAAACTCGTAATTTTGTTACATACTTAAATTATTAAAGAAAAACGAAAATAGGTTTTTCATACATTTCCCTACATAGGCGGAACTACGGGGTTTTCCGGGTGTGCCGAGGCACACCCTAATGTAAATAAAAGCCGGACATACGTCGCACGATGGGTGTTCTTCGCACGACGGGTGGGATTCTCTTGACGGGTGTATTGAACTTTAAAGAAACGATAAATAATTTCTTCAATAAAACGATTCTGAACGAAGAAAGTTAATAATATAAAAAAAAAATAATTGAAAAATGTCCAAATTTTTTTTTTCACATTTCCAAAATTTTCTTGCGTCAAAATTCTTTTCATATTATTTTCTATCTATGTTTAAATTTTCATATAGTTCGCATCAAAAAATTATGGTTTCCGAGTCTTTTTTGTCAAATTTTTGGTAGTTTTTTCCAAAAAAAAAAAAAATTGAAGAATTGAGAAATTCAAAAAATGACCTCTCTAAAGAACAATTTAGAGGCAAATAAAAAAATTAAAAAAAATAAACATCATTGTAAAAACACTAGCTTCTTCATTTCGTTCAGAATCTAAAAAGAAGTTAGACATACTTCGCACCATGAGTATTCTTCACTCCTCGGGTAAAATATGGTGAGCGTGTTAAATTTTTAAAGAAACGATAGATAATTTCTTCAATAAAACAATTATGAGTGGAACTTTAGCTTATATCAGACAATTTTACTTAAAAATTATGAATAAAAAAAATATGTATATTGTACTCGGCCAGATTTATATTCAACAATTAACTGAGAAAATGAAAAAAATTTTATGATGAAAAAAAGTGTCTCAAAATTTTCTTATCCTAAAATATTTCTCATATTATTGTCTATCTATATTTAAATTTTTATAAAGTTTGGATTGAAAAAAGATAGTTGCCGAGGCGTTTTTGTCCAATTTTGAATATAGTTTTTTTCAAATTTTAAGAAAACTATAAAGAATTTCGAAAAATTACCTCTTAATAATAAATAATACCATCTAGAGATGGATTGTGATTCAAAAAGTTGCTGGTCAAAACTTTTGGACCAGTATTTCCATACAAAAAAGTGTTTACAGAAAATAATAAAAAATAACATTATTGAAAATTGAGAGGCTTCTTTGTTTAAATCAGAATCTAAAAAGTAATAATAATTAAAAAACAGCATTGTAAAAACACAAGTTTATTCGCTTCACTTGGAATCTAAAATAAAACAGTTCTATTTAAAATTTGATATAAATATTACGGAAATTGATTAATTCAAATAAGATCCAAAAGTAAGTGTTTATAGAAATATGAAAAAAACATTTTAACCTCCTCCCTTCCCCCACCTGACAACAGTCCAAATTACGCCCATGTTCACATTACATTATAATATAATAGGTATTAGGTACGTGTACATTTCACGGACCGAAGATCGCCTAATTCCGTTGTGTCGTGTGCTTGTAATTAATGTGTTTTCATTGTTTATATAAACGTACCAGATGATTTATTGTCGGTCTTTCGCTTCACCATTCTGGTTTTGGATTTCTCCAATAGATTGATTCCGTACCTGGACCAGTAATAAGCAATGTTCGCCGAAAATTGTCTGAACTTTTCCGTACTGAAACATTGTAAATTAGGGCTGTGAATTCAATGTAATAAAAACTCTTAAAAATATATTTAAAAAATGTCAAAAATGCACTTGAAATTTCAAAAAATGCAGTGAAAAATGCACTTCAAATGTTTTTAGGAGCACCGAGAGTTACAATTTCACAATAATTTCAAGAAATTATCATCTTATAGGTACTAAGAACAATCTGTATTTTAATAATAAATAGTAGAATAGTATTCTATAATCCACACTAAAAGTATTAGCGCTAAATTTATTGACGCATATTCGCAATGTTGACAAGAAAAGCGATTTTGATTTTGGAATTTTGCTATAAACATTAAACGCACTTCACTGTACACACCGCGAACGCGTAACTAAATGATACTAAATGACAATACCGAATAGTGTACAGATACCTACTAAAGATTAACCTATATTACTACTTAATCCGGGTATCGGTGACTGATATTGTACAAATAACTGATCTACTAATTTCTTTATCGTATCGAGTCCAGACGGAATCAAACGTTATAGTTCCACCCTTATACAAATTCTGTAAAATATAAATTTGACATAAGTATATAGTATATACAACATAATATGTAAAACATAAAATAACCACGTAGAGATATTAATTAACAAAATTTTATGAAAAAAATACCTGAAAATCATCTAAAAAGGTAAAATAAGACCTAAGAAGGCAAAAAAGTGATCGGAAAAAAAAAACGTCAAAAAATGCAAAAAAACTGCAAAATAAGTTTCATAAATAAATTTGATGTCATAGATTAAAATGTTTTGCTTAGAAAACTACATTTCACAATTAGATGAAAAAAAACTCTTACCTATAAATTCACAGCTCTATTTATAATACGATTATAATCTCGCCGTAGAAATCTAATTATATAATTATAATATATATATTAATTACAATACAGAGGTTCTCAAACTTTTTATTATAACCATTTTGGAAATTTATTCAATTTTGACGATCCACCACAATAATTAAATGTCCATATTTTTTTTCTTGCTATTTTGCTTCTTGAGCGACGGAAATAAAAAAGATACTAAGTAAAAAATTGTATTTTGTACCTATTCAAATTTTTATGGAATAATATTTATAACTGTAATAAAATTATTTATTTATCTATTTTCAAAAAATGCATGATATTTATTAAAAATTATATCGGTGTGTAGAAGAAATTGAATAATTATAAAAAAAAATTTGTACGTAAAACGCCGTTCATACTTCGTACTATGGGGATTTTTCACTCAAAAACATAAAAATGCACATATTAAAAATTTTCTTTCACAAAAACATTTTTCGTGCGATAGTCAATCTGTATTAAAATTTTCATAAAGTTTGGATTAAAAGAAAATAGTAAAGACGTTTTCGTCGAATTTTAGAAAGTTTATCCTGATTTTTGAAAAATTATTGAGAATTTTGAACAATGATCTCTTGATCTCTTTAGAATAACATCTAGAGACCAAAGTCTGATTCAAAAAGTTGCTAGTTGAAACTTTTAATGAAATGTTTTTATACAAAAAAGGTTTTGCAGAAAAAATTAAAAACAAACATCATTGTAAGAGAAACTAGCTTCTTCACTCCACTCAGAATCTGAAATTTAACGCGACCCGCCGAAAATGTAATCGCTACCCCACAGTTTGGGAACCTCTGTTAAAATATATTATAATATTATATTTGTTTTTAAATGTCGAAATGTTTGTACTTTTTGTACGCTAAGATGTCCTAGATCGCTGCATTATAGAATATAAGACTATCGGGCGCGTTATTTACGTACTCGTTCAGCTCGGCGTATTCCCTGGGAATGACGTCGTCCATCATCGTGGACGCGGCGGCCAAGTGGTGCCGGGCCTGCGCGTACGCTTGCTGTTCGACGAGCAGCTGAGAGATCAGAGCGCAGCACATGGCCCAGTCGAGCGGGCTCTGCAGGAACAGGTCGCTCTGGGCCTGGAGTTTGAGCGCAAAGTGCGTGCGGATCAGCGCGTCCGAGAAACGGCCCATCGATTTGTACAAGTCGATCACGTAGAACAGCGTGTACAGCCGGGCGAACACCAGCGGGTGCTTGTCGCCGACGGCGGTCGCGGCCGATGCGGGGGTCGGGTTGAGCCGCGGGCCCCGCCATGCGGACAGGAGCTCGCGGACGGGCGTGCACGACGTCGGCGGCGGCGGAGGCGATCTCTGCGGGCCCTCGTAGCGTTCGCGGCCCGACCCGCGCTTTGACGCCATCTCGCAGTGCGTCTGGTACACGTACTCCGCCTCGGACAGGTAATGCAGCGCGTCCTCGGTGTTCCCGTTGTGCTTGCCCTCGATCAGCCCCAGCATGTTCAGCGTGCTGATGGAGGTCAGCACGTTGTCCGAGAGCGCCTCGCGGTGCTCCACCGTCCGGTGCGCCTGCAAGAACATGTTCATGGCCTGGGCGCGCTCCGCCACTTCCATGCGGTCGTCCATCACGGCCGCAGCCGCGGCCGCCTTGGCGGCCACCATCGACCGGTCGTAGTGGATGCGGCCCAGCTGATAGCAGACGGCGGCCAGCTGCGACCTGGCGGACTCCATGGCGGCCTCGTCCATGGCCACGCACTGGTCCGTCCGCCGCATCATCTCGCGGTACATTTCCTCGAGGCCGATCCGCGCGGCCGCCTCGTACTCGTACGGCTGCGGCGACACGTCCACAGTGACGATCAGATCGGCCACATCGAGCGTGTCGAAGATGAACGGTACGCGCACATTCAAACGCGCGGTGGCCGTCGCAGCGGGGTTAGCGGAGTTGTCACAGACGGCTGAAGCCATTTGGGCTGTTCGTGGGTCGCGACGAGTATCAACAACAAACCACCACCTGTATGACGTACAATAATTATTATTAATAATAATACTCGTAAATAATAATGAAAATATAACGTATACGGTCAGAGCGGTGATGTGTATGTGTGCATTGTGCATAGGCGGAAATCGGGGGTAGGTTGGGGGCTCGAAGGGTCTAAGTACCTATTAATAAAAAATAAAAAAATTATAACAATAATATTTCGTTTTGCGATTTTTCTGGTCAGGGTACCAACCACTGCTACGATCAGATGAATATGGTCCGACACTGTTCATCATAATTTTATATTTTTTCGAAATTTCGCCGAACGTAGAGAACGTGTAATTTAAAAGTAAATAAAAATAATGTCAAATTTTTTTCTAACACTTTTTCTCATCAAAAATTTGTTTTTTACTTTTCTCGTGTTATAGTGAAATAAAAAACTGGCCAAGTAAAAATAATTTTTTGTGTTATCATAACAAATTTTATAAATTTTTAGTAAAATTATCTTGAATAAAGTGAAGCTCCAAGCAGGATCATCTTATTGTAGAAATAATTTTTGTTTCTTTAAAATGCAATACACCCACAAGTATTCCCATTCGTGAAGCAAAGAATACCCAAGGTGCGAAATATGTCCTTTTTTTAAGTTAAACTTACTTATTAAAATTTCATTTTCAAAATCAAAATTAAAAGTGTCTTGGTCATTCAACTAACAACCTTTCGACAGACAAGACAATCGACTGACAGTCACATTACCTACAATGACAATCGATCGATAGGACAGTCGACCGACAATCATAATACTAATTAGGATAATCAGCCGACATGACAATCGACCGACGCCCAAAGTATAAATATGCATTTAAAATATAAACTATATTAAGTGGTAATTAAATTATATTTAAGCGAATTACAATTTATAAATATTTAGTTATATAATATTTTGAATTTTTTGATGAACCAACGAAATCTAAGTGATATTCCTCTACATAATACTTTCAATATTTTTTATTTGTAACATTAAGGCCAAAAAGATTAAAATATTGTATCGTAAAATGTTACCATGTATGCGCACAACTTGTTAATAACCGTGAGGGTAAAACCGTTCTGGATATCTACGAGTAGGTTTTGCTCACAATCTCTCATTATACATTTTTTTTATTTGTAATCATTTCAGATTTATTTAATTTTATGTAATTTTTAATGTTTATTTATATTCAATTTTTTTCTCATAATTTTTAGCTTTTAACTTTATATTGATCACGTAGATTCCAATTGTAATTCACTAAAATATAATTTTATAAGACTGAAGACAGAAGAATTTATACTTAAAATGATGTTAAATAATTATAACTATTGTATACCCTATACTTGTATTATTTAAACCATGTATATTGGTCGTCGATCGATTGTCTGTATTCAAAATCAAAAAATATCAAAAGCGAAGAATTTGGTTAACTATTAATTAATTGTTCAAATTGAAAAAAAAGCGTATGAAAATACAACTATTACTAAAAAATTCTAATGTTGTGCAAAAAACGTTTAGTTTAATACAAAACAATGCTATGAAACCTGCCTTGGAAAGGTATAGAAGCAGTCAGAAGGAAACCAATAAGATTCTAATATGTTGAAAGAGGAAATAAGTTATATGTTCGATATTATTATTTATTTATGTTTAAAGTTTTGTTAAATTTTGGGTAGTCCCCCCCCAAAAAAAAAAAATTGAATCAAGAAATTCAAAAAATGATCTCTTTAAAATACCAAATAGAAAGCAAATTCGATTTCAAAAAATTGTTGGTCGAGACTTTTAGACAAGTATTTGTATACGAAAGTGTTCACACAAAAGAAAAATGAAAAAAAAAATATAAATATAAACACTATAACTTCTTCACTTTGTTCTGAATCCAAAATTATACAGAAAGTTAAAGAACTATTGGAAAGTGCACTATACCATGTGGAAGAAATTATTGAAAATAAAATTAAGTAAGTAACAATAATCTCAAAATATCAAAATAATATAATAATTTGTGGAAATTCTTGATGAGAAAGAAACTTGAAAAAACAATTTACCTGCTGGATTATTTACAAATGATAGTTGCCCATCATGTTGAACGAATTTTTTTTATTAACAAAAATGTTAACCCGACAACCGATGCAAGTTCATATTTAAAAAACTTAAAATAACTTGTTGTTCAAGTCAATTAGAGTGTACAAAAAAAAAAAAAAATCATAAAAAACTAAATTCTAATTATTTAACTTTCTATTAAAATTATTTTATTGAATAAGAAAATAATACACACAAGTACATACCGATTAATTTACAGTTAAATAAATAAATATTCATCACAATTTTAAAATGCCTTATTTTTGAAAATTAAAATTTTTCGAGTAAAAAAATTATGTATAATTTAATTTAGGTACATTTTTCATAAATAATTAAATTTTAAAATGTCATGTTTTTACTTTTTTAATGGCATATTTTGATAATTATTAGGCATATTTGCAAGTATTTTTTAGTGATTTTAAAGTCATAAATATCCTAAACCTAATAATGACCTATTCGTTTTAATAGAATTTCCCCTCCCCAACTAGAAATTATTTCTGCTTGTACTGAAGTTAATGAATTAGTTTCCTGGTCTTTTTTGTCAATAATAAATTATGTAGTAATAAGTAATAGTATCACCAAGTGGTCGAAATTCAACCAGAATAATAAAATTAATTCATTTCAATGTTCATCTTTCATCTCCTATACTTATCCTTCGATAATATTTTTTTACATTTTTTTCGACGAAAAGAACTTTTATTTGTAACTGATGTTACTGGCAAATAGAAATTATTTTTAATGTTTCGAGAAAAACTTTTTTTTTATACCATGTTATTTATTCGATGTTTTCCTAATTCGCCGACTCTCAGTTTGTTGATTCTCATTTCATCGACAACATACATCGCATATTGTATAATATACAATGCATACAATATAACAAACGTCGTTTTTATTTTAAAATAATTAAAACCTAATAATAAAACCGTTTATACGTCGGCAAACTGGGTATCGATGAAATGGGAGTCAGCTTAGTGGTTATGTACCATTTATTCGACTAAATTTAACTTGTTTCATTTTGTCGACTTTTTTTCAAATAACACACAAAAAGTATTATATACCGACTACTTCAATAATAGTGCGGATTCTACATTTAACGCGTTATAACTTTAATGTCTATCAGTTACTTGCTTTTTTCTATGATTTTTGGGTAGTTTTTGAAAATAGATATTTTTGCACAGTATTAGCGTGGGCTCATGGATCATTTTGGTGTAAAAATAAAAAATGTTTTTGAATTTTTAACATTTAGAATTTAGATTACTTTGCCCCACTACGCCTCTAATATATGTAATGACGATTTACGTGTTCGTGCCGACTTGTCAGTAGATAATTTTTATATTTAAAATATGGTTAATGAATATATATAAGGAAACCAAGGACATGTTATAATGTTTATATTATACATGAATAATTTAAGTGCTGTCACTGGATGATTATAATTTTTCATTAATTTGTGTAGTTTATGAAAGGGTTGAATATAAGTAAAGAATAACATTTAAATAACATCTGACACCAGTGGCATATATAGAAATTATTTTCACCAAGGGCCGATTTTACATATAGTGTAAAAACAACAAGACATTTTTAAAGAGACAGAATTCCTAACCTAGACTGTAACTAGAGGTTGAAATATGAGAACCAGCTAAATAATAATTAGATAGTTAATAGTTATAGTAGGTCAGTTCACATTATGTTAAATTTTGAAAAAGTAAATTGGACTTCACTTATTTGGAGGATTTTTCTTTTACTTACATGAATATCATGATAATTAATATGATACTCTTAATCCCCCCCCCAACTAAATAAAAGTAATTTCTTTGGTCATAATTAAATTATTTATGACCTACAGTTGCATAGTATGTTTATATCAATATGGTAACAGACAAAAATCTACAAGAAAAAATGCGGATATAATCTGCACCTTGGGTATTCCTCGCTCCTCGGATGAGACTTGGTGGATGTGTTAATTTATAAAGAAACAATAAGTCATTTCTTCAATAAAAAATTTTAAGCTGAGCTTCAGTGTATACAAGAATTTTTTTTTAATTTTCCTTCCCAAAACTGTGAATAGACAAAAAACTGAGAACAGAAAAAAAAAATATATGCATATAAGACTATAACTATAAACTGTAGTACTTCTAAATTATAAAGAAATAAGTAGCTAAAAATTTTTCTCTCGCTTCGATCACTCATACATTTTATAATTTATTCTTCAAAATATACAAAATTAATGATAACAATCATTTATATTTCTTAAACCAAATCGCTCCACAGTCCACATTGACCACATTCGTCTCACAATCAAACTCGATGGTAATGTTGTCTTTTTCGATAAAAAATTATAATGAATATCTCTACCTTTTAAGTTTTAGTAATGATTTGATCATACTTTAAAATATATTCTAATCTTTAAAAAATAATAATTAGGTATAGCTTTTGACGCTAACTAAATAACTATAATAAGAATACTAATAATAAATATTCAAATTATTTAAAGTAGGTGCAACATATTTTAATAAGATTGACACTACTATTTATTACAGATTTATTAAAATATAGAAAAAGTAACTGTTTATTAATTATTATTGATAAATACAGTTTTTAAATTAACTTAAAATAAAATTAAAATTATACTTAAATCTCTAATCAGACATTTTTATGGGAAAAAACAGCATTACAAGCCAATTAGATTTAGAATTTAGATGAACGTGAACTATTTTATATTTAGCTAACGATAATAGAGTAATAAATATAAATTTTTGAATTTTTAAAAAATAAATAATTGACAGTATAATACGTTGTACAACATATACATTTATTTAGTGACTTATTCTCGAACAAAACATATTCAAAAATATTGACTTACTTTCAAGGCATTGAGGGTTGTACGGGACTTTAGGGACATACTGTAGGTGTAATATAATATAGATAATATACTAACATGTAAAATAATAAAACAAGTCGATGTATATGAAACCATAATATATAAATTATACCGTCAACAATAAACAAATAATTAAAAGCCAAGTAAAATATGACCTGAATATGTACTGCTATTGTGGCGTTTGATTTTTAAAAATGAATAAATAAGTGGGTAAATGGGTTTTTTTTATTATTATTATTAAAACTTGTAGATTCCATTATTATTGGTTATGACAATAATAATACCACGAATGATTAATTTATTATTCATACAATTTATCGCGAAAAACAATCTAAAACTAGTATAAAAAAAAATCAGACACGTGAAAATTGACATGTTCATAAATAAATGACTAGACAGGTACACACTTATTTTTAATTGTATAAATCAATTTTAATTTTCAATAAAATTAAATTATTATTAACTACGAGTTCATCAAATACTGTGAGTAAATACAAAATATATAATTATTTTTGACAACAGAAGGGGCTGCTCCATTTTGATTTCCTCTAAATTTTCCCTTAATATATTATGATACCAACAGTGGAACGTCGATAAATCGTAATGAATGCTATTCCTTTCCGAAAACCTCGGTTGAAAGGAAAACTACTAATAGATAACTTGACAATTTAGCATCTAATGTAAAAGCTGTACTCACATTCTTAAGGACCTTTACAGAACAATCGAATAATGTAGACGAGAAAGTGTAATTTGATAAAAAATATTAATGAAAATGGGAAAAAAAATTATTATTGTATTGTTTATATACCTATTATATTATGATATATTTATATGATCATTGCTAGTGATAGAACCAATTTTGAATATATCATAAATAAAATGTGAAGCTACTCGAGAAAAAATTTACAATATCTTATAATAAATAAAATAATGTGAAACATCTTCAAGTATAGTTAAGTAAAGTAAAGAAACAGAATCACTTACTGTGATATAACTTCGAAATGATTCATTTTACTCCCTTTTAGAATTAAATGAGCTCCAAAAATTATTTAATCAAAATTAAGTTGAAATCATAAGACATATTTTTGATAATGCTATATCTCAGCTACAAACTTGTCAAAATCAAATTATTAGAGAATATAAAGAATATAAATAAGAATATAAACGCTCAATAAAGAACGTATGTATCCAACGAAAAATTTATACACAGAACTAAATGTACTCCCTATTAAGATAATATATTTTAAAATAACTGCTATATATTTAAAAAAACATAATTTATTACAACCAATAATGCATGGAGTAAACACAAGATACGCAAAAAACAATTTTTTCATTAAAAAAATAAAAAAAAACATCTGGTAGATATTTTGATATAATTGGTACCAAGTTATGTAACAAAATACCATCTCATATAATAAACTTTCCTATTAATTCATTCAAAAAAAGCATTTTGCAATGGCTATTGGAGTCTCCTAACGAATTAATTATATAAAACATTATTGTATTTATTTGATGTAATTTTTGTTATCAAATTTCATTTATCATGTACTTGTTAATTTTAAGAATTTAATATTTGTTATGTACCTGTTATGTTTATGTAATTCGATTTAGAACTCCTGGGCCCCCACACGAGTCCTCTCAGAGAGGTCCAGTACTCATATGTATGTGAAATTAAATTAAATAAAAATAAAAATAAATATGGTTGATTCACTATCTTCAAATTAGTACTTCCTAACGTGCAGGGCACCCTACTCCCCTAGGAGCGTTCAAATTTTTTAGGAAATACATGAGATTAATTATTATTAATAAATTATATTTAAATATGCAAATAATACATTTTTTATCTAAACCAATTATTCAACATGCGTCCATTAGGTATAACCGGAAAAATAGATCATATATTTTTTGTAAATTCAAAGTTGAGAGAAGGGCATGAGATTTTTTTTTTAATCTTCAAGGGAAGCGTGAAGTAAAATAGGCTAGGAAACACTAATTTTAGATATTATAACTAATGAAATCTTTTTATAAAATTTATTTTTTTTGTTTGTAAAAATTAACTAGGTATAGTGAACTGTGAAGTCAAACTATACGATCGACACTGCAAGCTAACTCAACGCACCAATATTACTAACAGCGGTCTAATAATATTAGTAGTTTCACTCATGGACTACAAAGGCTATAGTCTCACATTAAATATTCAGTCCCTCTAAATTTTTTTCTTTATTTATCAATTATTTTTAATTTTTAATCTAAATCTTTGGAAAATGAACACTCAAAATGAATATAATCCAATGCCTACACTAAATTTATGTATTTAGTAAAAATTGGTTACGGGCTTTAGTCATTAGTCCCCCTTGTTAATTAGAGTTTCACTTGATATATTTTAGTTAATTATTTTAGTAATTAATTGAATAGTCATTGATGAATAAATGAAACTTTAGTTCCAAGACAAATACGTATAACAGGTAACATATTATGGACTTAGCAAAAATTATACGCGAAACCTCTGTATTAATTAATCGAAAAAAAAAATCCGATAATATCACAATTGGGACCACACCCTAAAACTCAAGTCCAGCTTCACCCATGTATTTATCTCGTAAATTTTATACACCATATTTTATTTACAATAGTTGCAACAAAACACGCTGTAAATTGTAATAACAAACAATTATATGAGAATAAATTCATGTATTAACCCGATTTTGTTTTCTAAAACCTATCAAGGCTATGAATTTTAACTAATCAAGGTTCCACAGTATATTATATAATATGAGTAAATAACTATTATATTATTCAGGGCTGGATTGTCATAGGTGCAAGAGAGCTTTTGCTCCTGAAGAAACATTTTTTAGGCAACCACATTATGTTAAGAGGAGTATGAACCTTTTGTATTAACTCTAAATTAAAATATTTACAAAACAATTACCTATGTTTTAAGTTTGAATCGATCAGACACATTTAAAATAGCAATAGTTTTAAACTTGAATACAATTTGCTTGTTCATTACAACCAAATCGAGAAATTAAAATTTAAAGTAAATTTTGTTAGAAAAAAAATTATAAGTAGGTAAAATTATAAGTAGGTAGGATATAGGTTAATGACTCCCAAGACCACCTTCGCTTATAGATCGGCTCGATTACCTAACCTAATCTAAATAAAAATTAAATACATTCAACACTTTCAAACCATTTTTTTTTTTTTTTACTCCGATACCTACGAAAAATTCAATATGCAAAAAAAAATTATAACTATTAAGTACCTACTGAGGTCGCTTTTTTTTTAATGATTTTCGTTTAAATTAAAAGTAGAAAATTTAAATTTAATAAATATCATATTAACATCAACGTAATAAAATATATCGTCACACCAGTTTTAATAATAATAATAATAAAACACAATTATAGACAATAATAATATTTTGTTAGCCAATGTACTCAAGTTAATTAACTTTCTTTTGTTCGTTTAGAAAAAAAAAGTCTCTACCAGCTAACTGGATGTCGCCAATACCAATAGTATTTTTCTGTTATTAAGGTAATTTTGGATTGCTAATCAAGTGTGTATTATTTTGATATCAATACAATAATAGCTATAATAAAATAATCTTAAATATAATATATAATATTATTCAGAATATAATATTACAGGGGGTCGCGGTCTCAAAAAGTCTGAAAACTGCTGCTGCTCTATACAGTACCCAGTCTATAACATAATCAATAATCCAGGTAGGTATATAGTGACCCAGATAAATATTAATACGAATCCACAGGACCCTTCGGCAATTCTGTCCCGAGTACACGATGTATCGGAATATAGGAATATTAAAAATGGCACAATTCACCTAATTACAATATTATAATACAAATAATAATAGAGTAATATACAAACCGGATGTGCGTCATCGGCCGATCAAATAGAATTGGTCGCGACTCGCGGCCATTACGACGACGCGACCAATTTTATTCGACCAGATGACTCGCGGCGACCAATTGACAGCAAACGCGTTCCCGTACAAACCATATAATATAACAGAAAATATAAAGGGTACCTAAGTAACAATACAATGTGACGTTTTAAACGTACGACAGCGTACAGGAGTGATGACAAATAATAAGCTTAAATCATTTTGCTCCAGAGATGCGCCAGAGCACCACTGTAGCCGTGATTCGATACACAAATTATTGATCAGTACAATATGTTGGTTGACAACATAATATTCTCTAGTATTCATTGTTTTTTTTTTTTTGGGGGGGGGGGTAGGGTGACTCTTAAGAACAAAATTTATTTCATGCAAATAATATAATATGGTTAACGAAAAAATCCAACAGACAAAACATCTGTAGTACAAAAAAGGACTTTTGCACTAAATATACACATAAATACACATCATTACAATACCAATACGTATATATTATTTTTATGATAAACTGTGATTTGCTTAAAATCTAAAATAATATATCGCAGGAACACGGATGAGCGTTATAATAATAATTAGGCGAAAAATTTTGATAATTCGCCCCTACATAGTTTTGTTAAAAGTCAACGATAAACAACCGACCATTACGCAGCGGCTGCTCAGGTTATTTAAAAAAACACAGAAAACGGAGAGTAGTGTAGTCGTGTAAAACGCGCGCGGTTGTTAAAAATATTCGGTGGTAAAATTCTCAATATTATTAATAACCGTTTCGTTCGAACGCTCGTTCAAATCGAAAACGTTTACGCGTGATAAACAGGGGCGATTTTTTTGAATTCGTGTTAACGTCGTACGTAATCGTGATGGTGGGGGGAGGGAGTCAGGAGGGGGTGGCGGGTGGGAGGGGGAGGGGAGGTCGTCAAAGTGCGTCGACGACGGGCGGCCAAAGTGTGAACACGGGGCCGAGGGCCCTAATTATTGAGCGCGCGATAACGTTTTACGCGTACACGCGGCGGAGACGACAAAACGAAACAATATCATCGCATACTTACGGACTTGCCGAATACGTTGTCGAGTGGTGGGGGAGAGGGAAAAAAAATTTAACAAAATTCTGTTGGGCGACAGCTGCAGGGCGCACAGGATGATGAACGTGAAATGCCGGTCCGGACGGTAGTGAGTCGGTGTGCGGTGGCGGCTTTGCCGCGGCGCCTTAGTGTGTGCGGCAGGATCGCGTGCGCATGTGTGCCGCCGCGGCTCTGTGCGAGTGTGTGCAGGATTTATTTAGGGGTAAGTGCTGTAAACGTACGGTGGCGGGGTAGTGACGTACGCGCGCGACCGATATAAAGCTGGAAAATCAATACGTCGTCTGGTCTCGGAGTCCCGGGCGCCGGCGGCCGCTGGATGAGGTCAACGTGCGCGCGGGCAGCGGCGTATCGGGGGAAAAGGGTAAAAAGGATTCGGAAAGCTGGGATCCCCGCGGGGGCGCGCGCGCGCGCATCAAGAAGCGCCGGAAAAACAAAACGGCGCGTTGTGTTGGTCACACGATTCCCCGGCCGCGGACGACGACAATAACGATTAATAATTACAGCTGATCACGTCGTCGTCCTTGGATCGCGGCACCTGAACGGCCGCGGCCGAGCGGTCTTATCGTCCAAAAATATCAGCTGATCTTATCCGCGGTCATCGGCTATTATCACTTATCAGTGCAACGAATAAGTCGTGTACGCGTCGCATAAAACGCGTCGGGCGATTTTTTTTGTTCATCAGTCGACCTGTTTGTTGACCCGGTATCCGCGCGATCGATATCATGTACGACCCGCCGCCCGCGCGTCCGTCCGAGTCGGATTGCTGCGGGTCGGGATGCGCGCCGTGCGTGTTAGACGTGTACGACGACGAGTTGGCCCGGTGGGAACACCGCCGCCGCCGACTGGCCGACCAAGGCGACGGTGATCTGGCGGTCCGGCGAGATCTGCTGTCCGCGACCGAGTACAAGCCGTACGCGATCGTGTTCGCGCGGCCGCTGTGCGACGGCGTGTACGCGTACCGGTTCGCCGCAGAACCGCGGGCCCGGGGCCTATTGCCCGTGGGGTGCGCGCAACACGTGTACGTGCTGGCCGCGGGCGTGGCCCGGCCGTACACGCCGGTGGCCGTCGGGGGCGACGACGGCGGGGACTGTTGTTTCGACGCGCTGGTGGAGGCCCGCCCGAACGGCCGGTTCACGCCGGGCTTGTTGCGCCTGCGGCCCGGCGACGCCGTAGCGGTGCGCGGCCCTTACGGCCCTGAAGCCTCGCATCGCACCGACTGGGCCGGTTATGGGGCCGCGGTCGCGTTCTGCGCGGGCACCGGCGTGGCCGCGTTCGTGCGGCTCGTACGCGCCGCCCTCGACGATCCCGCGTGCGAAGTGCTGCTGCGCTTGCACTACACGTGCCGCACGCTGGACCGCGTGCTGATGCGCGACCAGCTGACCGCGTTTGCCGCCTACTGGAACTGCGCGGTCCGGCTGTACCTGACCGGTGAGCCCGACTGGCCCCGGGCCGCCCGGTCGTTCCGGTACGGCGAAGACGTGCACCGCGGCCGCATAACCGACGACCGGATCGCCGAGATCGTCCGGCAGCAGCGGCCCACCGAGACGCTGTGGCTCGTGTGCGGTGGCCCGCAGTTCAGCCGGTTCGTAGTCGACTCGCTGACGCGTCACGACGTGCCGAAACGCCACATAAAAGTGTACTGACAGATTTGATCTCTCCGTTTTTCATTTCCCAGACCCCCTCGACTTGATTCATCAAACGATTGTCAACAAAAGTACAATATTTCAATAAACATTGTGCCTGTTTCAACGTAAAAAGTTTTCTTCAATAATTTGACCCTGCTGTTTCGGTCTAGGCGCTTACTACCTAATAGCACAAAATATACTTTCAAACTGAAGCTCGATATGTTAATACTACTCTTAAAAAGTGCTAAAATATGCAAGCACTCTTGCGCTTAAAAAAATACAAATATGCTCTTCATTTTTTCTTTTTTTTATTACTCAAAATATTCATAAACACAAATATTTTATTTTACATTGCTCTAGATTAACACTCTTAAATTGGTGGATTTAATGTACTTTTATAGTTATATTAAAAACTATGAGAAAGTTGTAAAATAAACCTGTTGTAATAAATTTAAGTTTCCAGAAATAATTAACATAGAAAATAAAATAATGACTTAAAAAATATTCCTTGATTAAGTTTCTTCTAAAATTTTGATTTAGGTTTTAGGTACTTTGTTCTTACCTTTAAAATTGTTTCATTAAACCTCTAAATATTTATTGATGTTTTGTTTTCGTTATTAAAAGATCAACGTATATTAACCATATGCAAATTTTGATATTTTGAAAAACTATGTTAATTATTTTATTCTTTTGCTTATTATATTCATCGAGACTTAATTCATTTTAGGCAGGTACAATAATACCTAGAGTAAACTCTTAAAATAAATATATAATAGAAACCAGAGACATAGCCAAGGGGGAGGCTAATGGGGCTATATCCCTCCCCATTAACCGTGTTTTTAGTTATTTATACCAAATTGTTCGCACTTAGGTTGTTGGCAAGTTGTAATTTTTAACAGAAAAATCTTAGATAGAAAATTATACAAGTTTTTCATCACATTTTATTCTTATTAATTTATAGGTATTCGTATTGTATTTATAACAGACAACTAAAATAATTGAAGAAAGACAGTTTATAAACTGTCTTTCTTATTCATATTCAAATACTTACTTGTTTAAATTTTTAGTCTAGTAGTTTTTCACAAAACTATAAAGATATCCTACACTTATTTATTTATCCAAAATAGAAATTTTATATCGAATAAGAAATGAATAACAATAAAACTTATAAAAATACTCATTGTGAATAATAATATGAACAAAAATGTAGAAATTGAAAAAAAAATCACTGAGGAGACTTCACTATAAAATACTTAACTTAGTCAAATGTCATAATAATAACAGAAAAATGCTATAATAAATAAAATAAATATAATAACTGAAATAGCATTTTCTTTGAAATAAAGAAATCAATTTTATTTTTCTATATGTTTAATAAAAGATCTTAGCCCTCTCCATACAAAATTCCTGGCCGTTTGTAATGATGTTCAAGGGACTGGTCATAATAACCGATAGTATAACCAAAATGATGAAAAAAAATATAGAAAATTTGATAATTAATTTATATGAACATTATATAATATTATGTATTACTTATGTATTCAATTTTTATCACAAAATTGTGATCAAAATACTTTCAATTTTTTTTCAGTCTAACCCTTTCCGTTATGTAATTAAATTTAATATTTTGCCGTTTTTTGTCAAATTTTCTATGTTTCTGAAAAAAGTATTGAGAAATTTGAAAAATGACCTCTCAATGGTACCATCTGGGTGTGATTTTGGATCTATATAGTTACTGATAGAAATTTTTGGACAAGTATTTATAAAGGAAAAATTGTATACAAAAGAAAAAAGAAAAATATAATAAACATCGTTGTAAAAAAAGTCACCTTTTTAAAGAATCAACTAGAGGCGAATTTAGTTTCAAAAAATTGCTAGTCGAGACTTGGTCAACTATTTCTATACAAAAAAAATGTTTCATATAGATCATACATCATTATAAAAACACTAGCTTCTTCACTTTGTTCTGAATATAAAATGTATTTGATTTAAAATTATGTGTTCCATTAAAGAATACAATAGTATAAAATTATTAGTTAACTTCTACTAACTTTTATATAAGCCAATATATGTACATAAATTTCTAACCAAATAATTAATTTAAACTTGACCGTTTATTAAGATTTAAATAAATATTAAATTAACTGATACCTAACTTTTCTTGTGCGTAATTTATTCTCTATTCAATTATTAAATAATGCACTCCGAAAATTAATGTCCATTTAAAATAATTAAAAATTATACATTAACTTATATTTAATATTTATTGACTGCATCAAATTGTTAAATGATAAGTAATTGAAGAAGGAATCAAAGTTTTATCTGATTTGGTTCATAATTGTTTTTTATAACTTTTGGGCCCTCTTTTATAATTAATGCCACCTGTGTCTTTCACCTTAAATCTGCCACTACTCAGAAAATATTCACAAAGTTATTAAATAATAATACATTTCATTTAAAAAAAAAAAAAAAAAAAATGTTTTAATCCGGTCAAAATTATAAAAACCCTGACTTTTTCTCGACTTTCCTGGTAATTATTAAATTCTGTTACATTTCCAAACTTATAGCATCCATGAATATCATTTAATCTTCACAATGTTATATTGATGCACAAAATAAATTATCACCATAGATAGACAATTCATACAAAAGATAATTAACCCATTAATCTAGTCTTACCATGGTCATAAGTCATATCGACCACAACTTCTGATTAATAAACTTCATAGAACATTTATTTTCTTAATTTCTTCTTTAATATTCAAAAACACTTTTTGAGTGGGTTTTTATGTTTGATGAAATATTAAGTCTTTTTCTATACAATAATTAACAAAATGAAATAAAATATAATATAACACATTGAGTTATTTTGACCAAGAAAATAATAGAGGTTAGATTAATAATTTCTCATACATTACAACTGGTTAATAAATTAAGTATATATTTTTTAATAATTTAACTAAAACAAATAAAAATGTTTAGTAACAAATAATTATAAAGATACTATTCTAAATCTGAAAACAGATTTTTTAGAACTATTTTAATGAAACTAAAAATTAATTATAAATAGCATTAAATATTTAAAATTAACAGCATCTTCAAACATTTTAGTAAAACTTACACTCGGTCAAAGATTTTATATTTATTTATAAATAAATTAATGGTAGCACAAATATGACTTAAAGAAGAGATTTTTTTTTCACAGATATTAAAAATATATTAAATTTTAGAATTTAGGAAATATCTGAAGAAAGTATATTTAAAAATAATGTCTTCCATTGAAAATTATTTCAATAGTACAGTTGAACTAAATTATACAATTTCTAAGAACTCTTGCACCATAGACCTACAGGTTATAATAATCTTTGATTGTTTCGTGTTTCAAAATTAAAATTATAAAAAAGCACACAACAAATTAAAAATACTCTCTTCATTAAATTTAACAAGTCAATTCACTTTTAACATTAACCTAAAATGCACTGTATACATTAAAAATATATACTGAATTTAAATTCTCTGTTGGACATAATGTAATTCAGAGATAACAAATTGTTAAATGTAACCTAATTCATAATGATAGATTGTAATTTGTTATTTGAATTATACAAGTAATATGAGTGTATAAAATTTGAAAAATTAATACTTTGTATTAGTATTATATACTCGCTCATATAAAGCAAATCATTTTTTTAAAATAGAAAAAAAGGTTTTAAATTTCAAATATTTTATATTAGACATTATTTTTATAACAACAATAGTAATTCAATTGGGGATTAGTTTTCACTAAAATTAAATATAAATATAATATAATTTTACTTCATTAAAATTATCAATAAATGACTCATTTATCAATAAATTATTTCGTTATACGTGATATACCATACACATTTTAGATAATATATTAAAACTTCTCATAATAACTTTTACACAACAACTTTACTTTTTTGAGTAATATACATTATGTTTACAAATAAACACAATTGTTAAATTATAACACTACATAAAAGCTGCAATAAGTAAATACTTTTGTCATCAAATATAATAAGAAATTAATAATAAATCAATTTTGATTACCTACTTAATTAATGAGCTAGGCATATAATGACAATAAGAACTTATAACAGGCAATAAGAGGAGCTGCTTTATTAATTGTAAAGTTGGTATCAAATAGTTTGTAATAATCCATAAATAATGTTTTTAAATCAATTAAAATATTCATCTAGACCCAGATCATAAACATTTGCATTAAATTTGATAAATGATAACTGTCTCTGTTATTTTATCACTTATTGTTATTACTATTTTGCATTAAATCTCATCTTCGGAATCCATATAATGCTGAGCATGCAAACGCGTATTTTCATGTCAAAATATTGGAGGTTCATCTCTATATCGTCTGTCTCTATACCTATCTAAATGTGCATCATACGCACGTTCTGCTTCTAACCAATCTTGGTATTTATACCACCATTCTTCCCATTTGACATAATCTGATAATGATAAATCACCTAAATATCCTTGATCTTTATAATAGGCATAACGACCTTTAACATCATCAATACCACTACCCTCTGGTAATGACCTGAAAACATTAAAAATTAATTTAGGTATATGAATAAAACTGATTATATCTAATAATTACCCTAAAGTTGGACCAGGGAATGGACGAGGTGGTGAGCCTATTTCAACTCTAAAATCGTCACCAGCCGTCACACGAAGACTTCTTTGTGGTAACTCATGGGCACGACCCATTTGGGCCATCTTGCTAAAACGTTCAGATAAAGTCAAATGACCTCCAGAAGAAGAACTCATTGGCATATCTGAACCGCCAATACTAGATTCTTCTTCAGACATTGATTCTACTTTGATTAATGGTTTATGTAAAACAGCCTGAAAATATTAGAATATCTTATAAATTCTATTTTAAATGCACAAAAAAATAAATAAATAAAAAATAAAAATTGTATAAATACCGTTTCAATATGTGAAGACTTTGATCTATGTGACTTTTTCTTTTTATGTGATTTCACTTTTTTAATACGTTTCATTTTCATTGGGACTGGCTCTGGTGGTGGACCAGTTTTAGGCAATCCAGTAGTAGAACTAACTTCTACAACAGGTGTGTACCTTGGTACTGAAAAAGATCTCGACCTATAGCAAAATGAAAATAATTAATTAATTTAATTAATTCTAAAAATTACAGTATCAACTAATATACCTAGGACGTTCATGAATGGGAATGGGTCTAGACATTTTTGGAGATTTTGGCCTAGCTAAAGGCTCTGGTGGTGGTTCGCGTCTAGTCAAAGGTATCCTTGATTCACAGACTGAACAATGAGAATCTGAGCACGAACTCACACTTGAAGAACGTACCTAAAATATGAATTAAAAAAAAAAAAAAATTTAATTTATTTATTCATTAAAATAAAAATATATCTACCTCCTCTGCTGATGAATTCCGAATACGTTTACGGCCATGTCTTTTGGATCCTCTTCTTTTTGGAGTTGGTGAAGCTATTCTACGACTGCGATTTAATAGAGGAGACCTTCGTCTTCTACTTATTGATCTCGATCGTCTAACACGTGAACCATTGGCTATTGGCGACTCTGAAGAAGACCGACGTCTTCTTCTAGACTGCAAAGTTAAAGGAGACTTTCTTGTTCGGTATGGTGATCGACGTCTACTAATTGGAGACCCTCGTCTACTGATTGGAGATCCTCGTCTACTGATCGGAGATCCTCGTCTACTGATCGGAGATCCTCGTCTAAGTGATAAAGATCGACGTGATTTCCTTAACTCTGGTGACCTTGAAAGTGGCTTACGTCTTCTCCGAGACGATGATCTGTGCAAAGAGGAACGGGAACAACTCGAAGATATGCTACTAGAAGAATGTCGACTGACTGAGCGAGATTTTCTATCTGTATACATTTCTTTAAATCCAGAATGCTTCCATCTAAAACAAATATGATAGTTAAAATATTGTATTTACATTAAATAGGTATTATAAAAGTAACTAAACTCAATTATAAGTAGGGGTGGGCCAATACATAAACCAATATCAGTGGTATCGGTTTTTTTTCAAAACCAATATTTGAACCGATATAGAAGACAAAATTTTTTTACTTACTTGAGTACAATTTGGACACAGCTTAATAGTATCTATTATTGAAAACATATATATATATCAATAATTAATTAATATCGGTTATCAGATCATTGTTTTTGCCAAGTCTTATTTTTAAATATATTGGTTGTAGAAATTTGAAATATCGGGTATCGGCCCATCCTTAATTATAAGACACATTATAGAATAATGTAAGTAGTATCAAACTTAAATACTTGGTTAAACTTTAAAGTTATCTTTGAAAAGTGACTATAGTCACTTCTTTCATATTATATTAATTTAACACACCAAACCTATAATATGGTGATCCGATTTTGTAACATAACTATCAAAAAATATGTTAATTTCTTTCAATTAATATATCAAGTACCTAATGTTTAATATAATTTTTTAGCATACCTATTAGGATCTTTTTCTTCGGCTTCTAGAACTTTATTAATCCAATACTGGCTTTGATCCCTATCTTTTCGAGCTCTCTTCACTACATTTTCTAATTCTCTTCTAGGTGAATCTAAAATTATACAAAATATTTTTATTTTTAAAATATTAATTTTAACATTATAATAATAACATATACCTCTTGATCTGGCACGACTGGATGAAGCTCTTTTATCAGCTTTATGCCTTTCATTTCTTGACATATTCAACGCTATAAAACAATAAAATCATCATATTTTAAAGTAGAAAATAACAAGCAAACATTATTATATATAATTTAACATGGCCACTAAATTTAATAGTATTATATGTAATTGAACAATTTTTGACGTACTTCATACCATTAGTTGATCTGTCAGAATTACTTGGATTCGTATACGTCCAGATGATGAGTTGCGACTCATATAAAAACGCCGAGCGAAAAGATATCAAAGGATAACATGATAGGAAAAAAAATTAAACATGGGTACTTACTCATTTATTATCACATAATGTTAAACTTAAAAGCAGTTTAAAAATACTCGGGTTTTTAACTCAATGAAATACATAGAATTTTAATTTTAAAAATAATTTATGTCGACAATTATTGATATTTAATTTAAGGTAAACAAATATGTTTATGCTTTTAAAAGTAGGTCAATTTAAGAAATATTAAGAAAAAATTGCAATCATAAATTTAAACAAATTGTTGGCAAGTACCTATTTAGGTACATTCATTGAAGGTAATTATTATTTCAATCAATTTGATAATAGAAGCTCAAAAAGAATATAGGCTTCAAAGTTATTGAAAATGGACAGTAGGTACCTTTATACTTAAATTTAATTGAAATACCGAAAGGAATCACTGTTAGTCAAAGTTATGGATAATATTTTCATTCAGAAAAGGCAGGTAGGTACAGTGAGTTTCAAAGTGACATTCAAAGGATAATGAAAAATGAAAATGCTTTAAGACTCGACGCGTATTGGCAAAACGGTTTGCTACACGATCGCGACAACCCATCAATAAATACTGCTAACGATACGTATACAAGTGGTTGTTTAAAAGTCCCGAGAAGAATTCGCAAAACCCTTTGGTTAAAGTCGCTTAACGCGTCGGACCAAGTTCATGAGAGATCGAATAAGAAGCTACCCGAACGCTATCGCTAGCGTAATCCACTAAAGTGTCACGACGACCGAACGGCGAGCGGATTTTACTTCGACGAACAGCCCCCGGCAGTACGTGCCGGTCGAAGGCATAATGTGCATTGCGTCGCACAATCATCAAACAATAGTCGGACGGAAACGACTCGCGGTGAGCTCGACGGATCGGACGACTTAACATTCTACGTACACACTCTTAACAGAATATGCAGATATGCAAATTGCGCAAATATTTTAAACTGTAGTTATTAGAACAACAAAAAAGATCATTTCAGCCATTCCAGATTGCCAACAAAATACATACTTATTGAACCGACGAACGTGTCACTTTTTTACTTATATATTCTATTAATTTATTTTTGTATACAACACCAAACAAACAAAATCACACACAAAATTCGAATAACGCGTACACGTTCACGTCCCCGTCGAAATTCGATTGCTGTCCCGACGGCCGACTGAGCTTTTTTTGGTTTTTTCACATTGAAAGCGTCACCAACACCGATAATAATTTACATAACATTGGTAGGCAAAAACACGAAAAAAAAAAAAATAACATCGACCCCTTTGCAGGCCGCAGGCTGTCAAACGAGAGCAACGGACCCGACAGTGATACCACTACCAACCAACCGTATTATCAGAAGTTTGAAGAATCATGACATGTCCATGAGACCACTATTCTTAACAATTTAATGGTGTCCGAAGAGCACACCCATAAAAAATAGGAACTGTGCAGACGGGAATTCAAAATTATATCGATGTCAACATCGTTTTTCAAATAGATAATTATTAATTATTAATAAGACATTTTGTAATTAACATAATTGTATTCGTAATCGTATTAGATCATAATAATATACAGTCACAGAATTATAAAATATTTATACATTTTAATATTATGTATTATACAAGCAGGCACGTATACAAGGGGGGGTTTAGGGGTTCAAACCCTCCCCGAAATTTCTTAATTGCAGCGTTGTTCAGTCATTTTATATATGTACATTGTACGTATAATACTACTATTTTATTATGAACACCCCCCGAAAATTTATTTTGTGTAC
>JAIPRM010000600.1:19870-51864 GCA_025469315.1 Stegophylla sp. TES_Ste_2020 | reverse complement strand
AGAATTTAGTATTTTTACATAAACTTATTATTGTTGGTAACATTGATTGTTCATTTCTACTCATAGGCGCAATTAGAGAGGACTAAGCCCTCTCAAAACTACTCATAGTCCCCCGAGAAATTTTGATAATCACTTAAGGATAAAGCCTTTTTGAGGGCTTAATCAATCAATAATACATATTAGCCCCCCTCCCCCCCAAAAAAAAACGTTCTCCAATTTGCGCCAATGTTTCTTCTTGAGCGACGTTTACAATTTAAAGCGCCTACAAATAATATATGCGAGTTAAAGATTTGTTCAACATAAAAACAAAAAATAAAATATTTAGAGTCCTCTCCTGTTAATGTTTTAATGCTGGCAGGTAACAAGGCTAATGTAGATTTTCACAATAATTGTGGTGATATCAATAAATTTAAATCTTGTTTAAATATTAAATAATAAAAAATCATAATTTATAAATTAAAATATACTTTTGGAGTTATTTCCGTAAATAAATAAATAAAGATATTATGCCGCCGCCGTCGTCATCTATCTATATTATGTACTTTTACACAATCCCCGTCCCCCCGTATACGCATAATATTACTATAATATGTTATTATATTTTATGCATTTATGCGCGGGGGAGGTTTTATTTTTTATTTCCGTTCATTTAATATTAATTTATAAAACGCTTGCGGCCGGGGAAATTGTTGTTCTAATTTTTAATAATTTACCGAGCAAATATACACACACACGCGAGTATTGTTATAATATTATTGTATTATTATGTATACACTACGCACGTGGTATTAGAGGAGTTTAGTCGATTCTTGTTTTTTTTTTTATTTTCAACCACAAACACACATAGTACACGCTCACAGCACCACTACCACGATTGAACGGTTTAGCAGAACGTAATTTTACAATAACATAACTTCATATAATATACATAATAAATTATTACACACACGACATGGTTATGAGAGAATTCAGAAAATACATAATAAAATAAAAAAATCAATCGAACGGGGGTCGAGTTGGTAAAGGAGAAAAATACTCTCTGAAGACGGGGATGAGAACTTTGGAAAGCATTAGGGGCGAGAGAAGGGACGACACTAGAGGGTACGTACACACGTACACACTCATTCGAAATATCATGAGTGTACAACTTTATAATCTATATTGTGTAATAATGTTCAATGATTTCACGTGAATATGGAACGTAAATAAGTGCATATACTTATATATAAAAGGGACAGTTTCTTTGTTTTTACAGTCTTCAGTACACAAGCAGTCAATACGCGTTTGTAAGGTATAAAATAACGATTTTGAGGTTTCGATTTCTATCAGCTAAATGACATTAATTTATTTGACTAATTTACAATGCACGAGAGTGCAATGATTTTACAAATTATTAGAATTGTGTAAAACAAAGAAACGTATTAAATAAAAGTTTACAGTGAAATACATTACTATGAAATGAGACTGCGTAATAGGTTCATTATTGAGGAATTAAAAAAAAAAAAAAAAAAAAAATGAAACGTCTGATCTAGAGATGTACGCGTAGGAAACTTAAAACTAAGCAGAGACACAAGAATGGTCGAGTCCACCAATTTATTTAATATAAATTAAGAGATCTTTCTTCGTGAAGTTTAAGTCCATGGATGTTAATTTGTTGAGCATATCACCCCATACATTTATCATATAAATGAAGAACAATAATGTGCGTACACGTATTAATAATTATAATACGAGGAGGAGCAGCGGTTAAATGACAGCGTTAATGATGTGTATTTTAGCCGTGTACATCTGTTGAGCCGAAGTTTTTGATGATTAACTAAAAGTCATAAAACGGGCGTACGTAATCCGTTCATTTTCTCAAATTTTACACGTCATATGTTTTCGTCAAAGCGAGATTTCGAATATTCTCCATTTCCAAACACAGATTCACTTACAAATGTTTTACAGGTACTTTATAAAAAGACCACATTTATTATAACTCTAATCTCGATAAATTCTTTTTTTTTAATGTAAACAAATTTTTCTAAAAGCATTACGAATTAATCCGTAATCGGTTAATCATAAGTATCTTTATCCAGATTTAGATTTCCAACACATAAAACCAAAAAGTCAGCGAGAACAAAAGAATGTTAGTGGTTTACTTATGGAGGGGGGAGGAAATGTACTATGATGCTGAAAAAATATCATATATTTATCATTGAATAATTTGAAATTTGAAAGTATTGAGACCAAAACCCAATGGATTCGTGTGATTTATTCAATTATAACCTAAAAAAAAAAAAAAAAAACTATAATAATAATAATAATAATAACAAAAGTATATAGCTCTATATTATGAAGGTGAATATTTTTTTGTAACGTTTACCTCACTCCTAAAATGTATAGTTTATACGTTTTTGACGGGTCAAAAAACAACGACTATAATATTATAAGTCGAGTCTTCGATATTATTATTAAAATGATTATTGTTGTACGCGCGCGCGTTTGAAGGCCGAATATAATAATAATAATAATAATAATAATAATAATGACGAGACGGCGAGCGGCGGAGGGTTAATGACGTGAAGTTTTATATAATATGCGCGGGATCGCAGAGGAGAACGGGCGGGCGGGTGGGGGGGGGGCCATGGTGAAATCATCGGTGGCGGCGGCGGCGGCGGCGGCGGAGGAGAAGGCAGTGGAGGCGATGCGAGTGAAATCTTGACACTAAATGAATATTAATAACGCCTTGTGGGAAACGCGAGCCCTGCACGAGCGGCGGCGGATTAATGGTCGTTTTCCAAACACAACGTATATAATATATATATATATATATACGTAAATATATAATATGTGTGTGTATATATATATATATAATATAGCGTCTCTTTTGTCGGCGGCGGGGGTCCTCCCCGAACGCGCCGCCGCCACCGCCGTACTCGTTTTCAAAACACCGAATCCGGTTTTAATTAATATTCGTTTTATACGGCCCACGGATTTTTGCGTTAAAACCACCGCCCCTCCATAACCGCCTAAAAGTATAAAGGATTAACTGACACCTTTGTGCTGTGCGCGCGAACGCGCCCGCGTGTTGATATCAAACTTAATTTTTCACACGTCGTATTTATATAAATTCCAACACCACCCATACAATATACATATTATTATTATTATTATTATTATTATTATTATAATATACGTATGTACCGCAGCAGCGTGTGTGTGTGTGTGTGTGTGAATATATACAACAGGTCGATCCCGAAATCGTTGAGTGCCTCTCCCTCATTCCCGGGGAACGCACTTCTCCTCGATTAAGAAGTGTCCGCGCGGCACTCGAAGCCCACGATGATGATGATTCGGCGGCGGCGGCAAATCCCTAAATCCGGGATGGCGCGTTATTAACGCGTATAAATTCCTACCGCCGACAAGTGTCATAATAATAATAATAATAATAATAATATTATTATGATGTGGAACTAACGCGATGAGTATTTGACTCGTGTGTGTATATATTATTATCATCACGAGTTTATATAATAGAGACAGCGAGTGCGAAAAGCTGTCATAAACACCTACTACGATGTAAAAGGTTTCGAGTAAAATTTGATATTTTGAAAGAAAAAAAAAAACGAAAAAAACGGGAAATATTTTTTACGGTGGGCATTTTTCGAATTTCGGATGGGGTAGGGGGGACTTGGCGGGCAAAAATTTCCTTTCACAACAATTTTCATATAATAATTGTCTTTGTACATTTAAATTTTCATCGAGTTTAGGTTAAAAAAAAAAAGTTTTAAACGCGTTTTTATCAAATTTTGAATAGTTTTGCCCAAAATTTTGAAAAACTATCGAGAATTGTTCTAAAAAGTAAAAAATTGTTACAAATTCCGATTCGAAAAATTGCTGGTCGAAACTTTTGGACATGTAAATCTAATCGAAAACGTGCACAGTGTCCACTGTACACACATAAAAAAAAAAAAAAAAAACATTGTTGTAAAAATACTAGCTTCTTTACTCCACTCACAGCATTACGAATTTATCGGAAGTGTACAAAATCGAAAATTTCACATTATTTGTCTTTTGTGATTTATCCACAAGTGTTATTTGTTTATACGTATAGTCTACATTTCGAAATTTGCATACAACTACGACACAATTTGTAAAAATGTTTATTGTACGTAATAAAAAAAAAAAAAAAAAAAAAGAGGGTCATTTTTAACAATATGCATAAAAACACCGAAATACGCAAATATACATATTTTATATTTGGATTCGTTAAGGTGTGATTCAAAATTGCAGTTTTTATTTTTTTATTATTCGGTATAAAAAATGCAAATTCATGAACTTTCATCAATGTCGTATAATTACAAAAATACATTTTTATACAAGCAGTCTTGACGTATAAAAAAGTATAAAAATTATTAAATAAGATATCAAATTGCAAATTTAAAACCCTGCTAAATATATTTTGTAATCCATGTGCGATAAATGAGAACAACAATATTTACATCGTTTGTCTAAAAATAGTATATTCAATCTACGACACAAGTCTTGTGCATCCTTTAAAGATATGGAAAAACTCACAACCCCCCCCTCCCCCCCGAATGTCAAAAAAGTTTTTGTGTAAGGGGCTAATCATTATAATAATCAATACAATATTTTATACATAAAAAAATTGTGATTTTGTTTTGTTATAATAACAGTTACAAAACTTAACACTTAAAAAACTTAATGAAACCATAAATTAGGTTAAAAACCTTTTGCGGATAACTATTGCTACCGAAAATTATTATAAATAAAAAAGTAAACAATAAGAGCGTTTTGTTTTGAGAACAGAAATCAGAACACAACGGAATAAACAAAAGTAATTCCATTTTGTAAATTATAGTCAACAACCTATGATGAGCTCCAAGGTACGTACAAGGACATTTCGGCGAATTCTTCTTGGCAACAGATATTTTTGGCAAAAGTAATTCTCGTCGAAAGACTTATTTCATACGTAAATGTATATGAATGTTTCAGAAAAAAAGACAAAATCAAGTATACCTAAATGAAGCATTGAAATGGAATACGCTTAAAGTGACCAATTGAAAAGAATCAAATTACCGTATCGAAATATCGTATCCCTTGGTCAATCGGATCACTGATAAGGAACTGTTATCATACTTAAAAATGAATGTTATTGTTTTTGTATAATAATATGAAAATTTAAAGTGGTACCAACCAAATAAGAAAAATAATTTTATTTTTCACAAAATGGTCACTCTTAGCGTCGTATTCCATTTGATTGCTTCAATTCACTATACGCAACAGTAGGCAAACACGGTATGGCCCCTCTACGGGATAATATATGATGTCAATTACTCGAAGTCAAACGCATGATGATGGGCGGGGGGGAGGGAGGGTGGACCGTCGTAGCTTATATACATACACGGCAAAGCAAATTATAATAATAATATGTACATATACATAACGTACCCGGCCGTCTCGTCGTCGATTTCAAACAGAACACGACAAGAGCGTAATTTCGATACGTCCTCACTCCCGTAGGATAAATAAATCAAATATACCGTGGCGGCGATGACGACTAGTAGCTGGTTATTATGTCGAATATATAATTTGCGCCACGTGTACACGTGGGATGGTGCATTTATATTATATATATTCGCGCGCGATGACAGGCAGCAAGACGTCATTTCCGTTTTCATTATACTTCTCCCCCCCCCTACGTGTGTCTGTCACACTGTCGACCCGTGAAGTTGCCGTGGGGAGGGGGGTGGAAGGGGTTCGGTTATGTTCGTTCGACCGGACCCCGTGATTTCACCTGTACATCAACCCCTCCCTCCCTCCATCCTCTCACGAGAGCATTCGACGATTCTCGGCCAGGTACGGGCGCGGGGGGGGGAGGGAGATTTCGTTGGAAAACGATGCAATTCCGTACGGTAATAATATAATAATAATTATAATAATAATTGATTTAGCAGCCAGGTACTATGGGATGTTGGACAATTCCATCGGCACATTATGCGACAGGAATATAATATTATTGCCGTTGTAATCGTCGTTTCACACGTGGCACACGGTTGAGATATTTCGCATAAATGTAATATGTTTTAATTATTGCCCATTATATAATATATATATATATATCATTCATATTACCTATATCTACTAAATATCATAAAAATATTTTATAAACTATTTCTATTGGTTTTCTTTTAAACGTTTTTAAAATAATTATGAGTGAATATAAATCAGTTTAGTTTGAACTAATTAGATCACATTATCATTTTCTGTCGACGAGAACATTATAAATACTCGTATTTCAAACATTCAATCTGTTTCACATTCTGAGTAGAGCGAAGAAGCTAGTGTTAAGTGGTATATATATATATATATATAGATTTTTGTTTTGTGAATACTTTTTCCACTTGAAAAAGTGCTCGAATAAGTACCGTGTAGCGCATAGGTTTCAGGTAAAGATTTTTGTCCGCATGGTTACAAGTACACAATTCAAAATCCTCAATCGTTACGTTGAGCGCAAGGAAAAACTGTCGAATAATTAAGCGGAAACACGGCAGTTACGGTTAATTTTTTTTAGTTAACCGCAAACGCTATCATGATGAAACTTTACCCAAACGTGCTACAAAGAAAATGTTAACATTAACACTTGACGATGTGGTTCACGTACGTTTTCACCTAGTCATGGAAGAAGCAAATATCCGGCAGAAAAATAAAATTCTATATTATACTACGTATTTGTGAATAATTTCTATAAAGAGAAAACGCGATTACGTGTTCTCAAAAGCATTTTTTTTTATCGTTTAATGTTCCACGATTTGCGTATTTAAGACAATATAATAATACGTGTATCGTATACACAACGGTGTTTATTTCGTATTCGTCGTGGAGGCCTTGTAACCAGGCATCTGGTTACCAGAGAACACACTGGAAAATCTTTGAGACGGAAGTTAATTCCCAATGTGTAAAGCAGTGTAATCGCGTTCGCGCGCAAACGAATCTCGTCGAGTGTTCAGTCATGCATTTGTTTTCGTTGATAAGTTTTATCCGTCGTCGTCGGTCTTTCGTTTCCGAAACGCATTGTGTTCATATATAACATACAAACGTATCGAAAGTTATACACAATATAATTCGTACGTCTGTGAAGTTAGCCCCTCCCCCCTTCACATGGTCCGATCGGACCCAAATTCGGGTCCAAATATTTAGCAAACAGTAAAAAAAAAAAAAAAATTTGCAACCTTTTTTTCCCAAAAATTATATAATATTGTATTATGTATAATTCCGTTAGTCAGTCGAATTATTCACCGGTGGTCACTTCAAACACGCGATATTCAAGTACCACCACCTACTACTCGGCAACAACATTTCGAGAGCTTTGCACATTTATTTAAACAAACACTGACAAACACAACACAAACAACATATAAATGCATCAATGTGCCTAGAGTGTATGGAAAAGAATTCATCGCGACAATAATATCACAGTAATATAATTATTGTAATGCCATTGAAAAACGTGTTTTGTTATTTTGTTGTAGATATTTTAGATACTGAATGAAGTGAAGAAGCTAGTGTTTTTACAATGATGTTTATTTTTATTTTATTTTATTTTAGTCTTTTTTTTTCTGTGTACAACTTTTCGTATAGAAATACTTGTCCAAAAGTTTCGATCAATAACTCTTTTTGAAACCGGATTCGCCTCTAGATTGTACTTTATTAGATTGTACTCTACATTTTTTGATCCGAATTTTATGAAAATTTAAACGTAGATAGAAAATCCTGTAAAAAAGATTTTGGCGCAAGAAAATTTTGAAAATGTGAAAAAAAATTTTGGACATTTTTTGAAAAATTTTTTTTTTTCTTATATTATTAACTTACTTCGTTCAGAATCGTTTTACTGAAGAAATTATTTATCGTTTCTTTAAAATTTAATACGCCCGTCAAGAGAATACCACCCGTCGTGCGAAGTACACCCATCGTGCGAAGTATGTCAGGCTTTTTTTTTCAATTTTCGTTCACAGTCTCGTGTATCGCAAAATATTATTATTACTATTGTTATTTTATGATTATATTTTAAATGGCTTTTTAATTTCGCATCACTGCGAATAAAATCGTTTCGCGTTTCGTTGAAATCATAATAATCGTTATTGCACAACAGCAGAGGAGCGTTCCAATTCAATTTAATCCGGGGGGGGGTGGGTGGGTGGGTAAATACGTAAATTGGAAAATTTCGGGCTTTTGTAAAAACGTCAACGACGACGACGACGACGACTGTAATTAAAACCATATTTGGATTGATTTCTGTTGTACATAAGTTGTGTAAATATTTGTACTAACCGTATTTCGCCCGGTTCTATCACATTTTATTTATTTTTTTTAAATACCGTCAAATAATAATATTATAAATAACATCTACTACGTGCACGATTACCAAAACCAAACGAAAGGCAAGTGTAATTTACAAATTTTAACACAAAAGCAAATGAATATCCTCACAAACGGGGAGGGGGGGTAAAGAAGATATTATTAGTTGTATTTCAATTCGTCGGCCCCGCTGCACGAGAGCTGCGTGTACACAGCGACGACCCAGTGGCACGGAATGGGGATTTGGGTGAGGGGGGGGTGAACAACAAATCTCCCCTCCGTCATTTACCTTCCTTTACCCCCATCCCACTCCGCAGCCTATACCGGCAAATCGGACGACGACGACGACGGTACTAAATTATTAAATTATCAGATTTATCGATTACCGCTACCCGGTGCCCCGCCGCTATATAACCCGACCCTATATTATAAAAGATTCTGTGCGGTGCGGCGTCGATGTACTATTCATGAGAAGTTTTACGCAATTCGGGATCGGTTGATTGGATGTGTACCACTATTCCCCCTCTACCTATTATATACTTCCTCCACCGACCCCTTTGCATACACACACACACACACACACACACGTACATGGTATATTGCACCCTTCAAGGGCATTTTTAAATTATTAAACGCCAAGAAAGAAGGTTGTGTAGGGTAATGGAAATACGGTAAGTTTGTTATTTTTTTTATTTTTTACTCGGTTACGAGGCTCAAACAAATAATAATAATAATAATAATAATAATAATGACAATAGCGATTTTCACAAAGTAAATCGAAATCGACGACGACGTTCGTAAGCAAAGAGATTTGGACAACAGAGAGAATAGAAGAGAAAAAGAGAGGAGAGGAGTACCGGAGTACCACTCAATAACTTAATGGCACCATAAAAATCTTAATTTAAATAACTTAATCACAGAGTATATTTCCCCGAAGGGAACACGGCCACACAGGGTACACTATATACAATATTTAAATAATCATCTAAATTAATGCAACGACGAAGGTTCTACATTTGAAATTAAAGTCGTATAAATATTGCATTAAATAATCCAAAGAGAAACGACGACGTCCGAGTAAATATTTCACGACGGTTCACAGATTAATAATAACAAATTAATAGCCAAAACAAGGTTTCTGGAGCACAGGCTGGATGTTAGCGCGGATAATAAAAATAAATATTTATACAACTCCTTTTGAACGATTTTAATTTCACGAACGCTTTACACAATTATCACTTGTCACGTAGTATTCGGTAGAGGGTAGGTAAAAAAAAAAAGAAAACGAAAAAAAAAACGAAGGCGTCTATAGTCAGGATATCATTAAAATTATGATGATTAAAAAATTATTATATCGATAGTAACGAAAATGTTTGATGAATTTATATAAAATACTACATAATGACCAGTTTGTTCGTAATAAATATTTATTCAATAGAAAATAATAGAAATTAATTTATTCAATACGTAGTTTTATGCAATATTTATTTAGTTTTGATTACTTTTCACCGTCTATTCGTTTACATACGTACACAGTCACCACCGTTTGAAACATACTAAAAGCAAATAGACACACGCAGTAGGTATAATATAATAACCATGTGGTAATGAGATGATTTTCTGACGACGACGGATGCATAATCAAATGATAAAACAAACAACGGAGCGGTGGTCAGAGACATAGGGACGTGGACAGGAACAAAGTAGGGGAACACGTCGTCGTCGTGGGTCAGCAGAGTCAACAGAGAAAGTTTACGACAAGAAGGAATCCGTGTGTGCGGCGAAAGGGTTTTCAAAATAAACGTATAAATACGAATAACAAAAGTAATGAATAAGAAAGAAAAAAAAATCGGACAAACAAGTCGGACGAATCGAAAAAGCGACGACCGGGCGCACAATCCCTCGTTTTTCACCGCCTGTATATATACATATTATACAACGTACGTATATTCATTCAAATGCGGGGACATCGAGGGGGAAAATGATCTGTCGTACCCTGAAATAATACCCTGTCGGTTAAACGTCCCGTGTTCAAAACGGGTATGACACGATCAATCCCTTTCGGCCGGCTCTAAAGTCCCCCTCCTCCCCTCCCCTCCCCCCCCCCCCGGTAAGTAGCTGACACGGAATAAATCCACGCGAGACGTGTCCGGCGAATATTATATACCGACCGAAGTGAAATGAAAAAAAGGGGGAAAAAAAATACATAAAAAAAAGCGTTCAACAAGTTCGTGGTGTATATATCTCGAACGAAACACGTTGATCCCCGGGCCGACGACGACGACGATGTTGTTATACATAAATTGAAAACCTCTCGGTGTCGTCGTCGACGAACCAACCCCCGTCCGCCGTTCACTGTTTAATGCAAAACATTTTATATACAATCTTCGGGGAGGAAAAACCTGAGTAAACCGTCATTATTTTTCCGTATTTATTTAACGTTGTGTATATATTATTTAAATAAAAGCGATACCCTCGGGGATCCCCGGGCCCGTATTATTATTATTATTATGACAATTTAACAACAACCGTTCTCGCGATTTTCGATCGACTTACGTGAAGCCGAACGGAATAAAAATCAGTCTCATCAGAAAAAAAAAAAAAATGTACGTCGATGATCACAATAGAGAGGGGGGGGGGTTTGTAATTTTTATCTCGTTTGTATCTGGTGTGAAAAACGAAGTATAGATATAGAGAGACACATTATGACGTTATTATACGCTCGTACCTACTACACATCGCGATAGTGTGTGTGTGTGTAAATCAAGGGTTCTCAACGTGGGGGGAGGCGCGTCACAAAATTTCAGGGGAGGCGTGAAAATATTCAAATTAAATCACATTTCACCAAGGAACATGAAAATGTCGCCTATGGTTATCTATATTTTGTTTTTTTTTTTTATTAGATAGATAATATCTTAAACCGTGGTAACAACTAACAATACTATTTTCAATAATTCGTAGAATATTATTCACGTTAATACCCAACATTAATAATAATTAAAGACACGATGTATATATGTATATATTGTATATAATTCTATCTTAGAGTAAGTGGGAAGGGGGCGTGTCCCCAAATAATAGTATTAAGGGGGGGCACGAACCCCGAAAGGTTGAGAACCCATGGTGTAAATGATATGAAAATACGCTAATGGAGCAGTCAGTCGAACGATGATGCGCGCGCGGACAGTTAATTAAATGAAAATCGTATGAGAAAAATTACCAATCCCGAGTACATGCGCACAGAAGGTAATTTTAATTACATTAACGCGGCGGTAGGTACAAAACGAAGTCTACCTCAGAACAAATACACCCCGAGCGCAAATTGAAATTCAAACAATATTCTATATATATATATATATATACTTAATTTGTATAAATTATCTTGAAAGGCGAAACAATAATGAACGCTTAAGTACACACTTCATACATAATGACCGTGTGGCGTGTACACACAATACATACGCATAGAGGTTCCGTCGTGTACGCGCGACGGAGTTAAAACAAAAAGTTTTCCGAATTCGAGAAGACCGGCGACGAGGGGAGGTGGGGCGCGTAGAGGACCGATGAGCGTGTGCCGCCGCCGGTGGAAGTTATCTTCAGTGTTTATATTTACAGGTAAATGGTACGAGACGCGCGGTGAAGTTTTTTTTTTTTGTTTTTGTTTTTCACACACAATTTACTCTTCCTCATACATAATAATACACATTTCCATTTTATACATACATAATACATGTATATATATATATATATAAGTACAGAAAGTTTCTCACGAATAGAGAAGAGTTAGGTTCTGGTACATACACACGTAATACGATTCGTATGTTATATATTATTATAATTAGTAGGCTTAGGGGGACTTGTAGCATTTGCATATATTTTTTTGAAAGATCATTAAAATAGTAGAGTAAAATACAAATATTGTTCATAATGCAAAAAAGAATCTAAAATCTTATATTTAATTTCGCATATTATTTATGCATATATTTTCGTTTTTGCTTATTAGAGCAGCATATTTTAACTTTTATGTGCTTTAAAATGTCATATATATGTATTATTATTTAATCTTGTCCAGCGTCTTTTGATTTATATTGATCAAATTAATTGACACTGATGTACAACAGCATAGTCGAATAGATTGTCATAAAATAGTTTTAAACAATTATATTTAATTATGATTTATGAAAAATGATCTAGGTATACAATTTATTTAAATTATCAATAAACGACAGCCTTATCGCGGAAAATATCATAAATTAATGAGTTCACACAAAAAAGCATTGAATTTGATCAATAATTTTTAAGAAAAAATAAAATTAATTATTTTATTTAATTGTCAATTAATAAAAAAATTAAGAACAATAGTTACTTAACTATCAGGTCAATTGTTTAGTGCATATTTTGCTGTTTTTTTTAAGCATATTTTACTGTTTTTTTAGAGCTAGTAGAAGTCCCTAAGTCTAATTATTATCCTGGCCGCCACTATCGGCGGTGCACAACAACTCGCCCGCTGATCATGTCATGTTCGCGAATACATCTTTTGCGCCGGATCATTTAGGGTCATTTAAAAAAGATACACAATTAAGATGATAGTGTTATCATCAGTGATAATATATAGTTTAGAATTGCAATTCATTTCAATTTGCGTCCTTTTTTAGCGAGCTCTTTGGATGAAAATTTATAATTCTGGTTAGAAAAGAATTAGGTCCTTACCACACGTTCATTTTTAAATTGAATTCAATGATTGAGGAAAAACCAACTTCACAATATAATTTATAATAATAATATGTAATATGTACCGCACACGAACGAGAAACGACAACGCGATGTCCCATACAACTGAGAGCACAACATTAAATTATTTATTATTAATTTGATCAAAAAAAAGTCCTTACTTTTATATTATTAAATAACAATTTGGACTGTTTTGTTCAGTTGGGGATATATATTATAGATACTTATTAGTTATGACTTTTCGATAAAACCAGAGAGAGCCCTTAATTATCCGAGCATATTATCTAAGGAAATGCTTTGATAATAATATTTTATTAACATTATATTTCGGTAATTTAATCGGCGCAAAAGGTGTATAATACACCTTCTTTTTTTGTCCCTTGAAATTTTGGTTTTACCTGCCAATTTTTGGCGCAATCGACATACACCCCCGCCGTCTCGACTCCTGTATACGTATATTCTTGTCTAGTTTTCCACTCGAATCATCCCCGCCACCACGGTCTTGTGTCATCCAAAACCAGAACCGAATATAGACAGTACACATCACAGTAGTATCGCCGACCACGTCTTTGTTGTGCCGCGAACCCGCGTCGTCAGTCCCAAGTAAGTAGTAATAATTTCACAGACGATCGCGGCAATCTGCACGTCGTTTACCCTCCCCACCCGCCCCCCCCGTATTTGGTTCCGCGAATATTATTATGTCGGTCATGAAAACCCAGAACGTAACTCGGACCATGGGAATTTCATTAACGCGCGCGCGGCGTAAAATCGCTCCTAAACAAATAAATAAACAAACAACAATCAGAAAGTACGTACGTACTGCAGCTACAGCAGAGGCGTATAATAATATAATATTAATATTCGCGTGGAAACGCGCGGATCGCAGCAGTGAGTTTTTCGGCAGTGTCGTCGTTATAGTCGTCGTCACGGAGAATAGAAACGCCAAACGGCCCCGCCGCCGTTTAATCGTTGATTTACATACGGCGGAATCATTTGCGAGGCGCCGCCGCGACGGAGGGGAAACGGGTCGGGGGGGGGGTATCAAAAGTTTTAAGAGCACGGCGCGCGCGCGCGCGAATATATACTTTTAAAACGAACTCGTGTATAAAACGTGTCTATTATGTACGCGTGGCGGGGCGGGTAGAAAACGACGGGGAGGGGGCGATAACTGGAGTGTAACCGAAACCGTCGAGCCGGTTAATAGGGGGTGACGGGGGGGAGGGGAGGGGAGGGTCGCGTAGCGGCAGCGGCGGCGGTGCAGGGTACGCGTGTTAAACTTAATGTCTATTTGTGCCGAGGTTAAGAGGACGTACACTACAGGTAAACTGCATAACGCGCCCGCCCCGCCATCACCCCTCTCGCCTCCCCACTCTTAGTCCTACTGCTGCTCGTTCTCCACGCGTTGTTTTTCAAGAAAACACCACCCCTACTATATATATATATATATATATACATACATACGATTATATACATATTACACAAATAGACGTGTATAGTGTGTGTGTGTGTGTGTACATACGCGATCTCTATTCCAAAATTATATATATATATATATATATATAAAGGGATTATCTCTAAAACCCCTAAAGCATACACACGCGACTACGGAGCAGCCACCCTCACACCACCCACCCCCCAGCAACGAACAGCCCTAGGAGCCGCCGAGCTAGCTCGACTAATTTGATATACGATTATACGTATATATATATATAATACCTATGTGTACACACACCACCGCTACGTTATACAAATATTATTATTATTATTATTATGTAATGTTATCGAAGTATGGAAATCGTGTACGTATAATAATAATAATAATAATAATAATATATTCTCTGGGCTTATTATTACTAAAACGATGTGATGACGATCGAGAGGAGAGGGGAGGAGAGATTTTTCCTATTTTTTTTTTTTTTTAGAAATTTCTGAAAAGGAATTTTCAATCTTTCGCTCAACAGGCCCCGCGCGCATTATTATCATAATATATTTTATAATATATGCGCGTATTATATGCATAATACGGGGGGGGGGTTAGTACTTTTTCTCTTAAAAAACGTATATTTCCTCTTTTATTACGCTAATATTTTTCATTCTTATAGAAAATATTTTTACCCATATATATATATATATAATACACTCGAGTTGTGAATACACAACACACGCACATAATATACATATGAGCTTTATTCATTATCATACTCCGCCGCCGCACACTACGACCGTATAATAAGTAGACATTTTTACTACTATATACTCATAGGTTAGGCAACTGAGGGGTACACGAGGGGGCGCAGTTGTACCCCCCCCAAAGAATCAATAGAGAGGGCAAAGATCCCGTTATTTCATTATTTCAATAATAAAATTAATATATTTTGTAATATTTTTATCTTACTATTATTATCAAAATGTAATATTCCGATTACTATTAAACATAATTTTTATTGCAGTAAGACGTATTTCTTTTTTTAAATCTAAATATTATTGAAAGTTAATCACTAAAATATTAAAATATGATATATATTCATATATAAATTATATAATTATAATTCGATCGACTTTTGATTTAGAATATTTATATTTACTTCTGATAAGCCAAATCGAAATTGTTTTCTTTAAAATCTTAAAAGAATCACTGTGTAATATTACGCAATAGTATACTGTATAGATAGGTTTACATTTTTCGACCTATAGGTGTTCAATTGAAAGAAAATATATTGTATCATTATTTATAAAAGCATCGTTAGTTTATTTTGTTATTAATTAATTCGTCATAGAAAATGTTTTTATTTAGACTTAAAATAATTCAAGTGTTTTCTTTTTTTTTTTTTTAATAAAAATTTTTATTATAAAACACATTAGTATGTAGTTATATATTTTCTAATATTTAAGTTGTTATTATTTTTTTCATTTGATCTGATGAGTCTCTAAAAAGAATTTCCCAAAGTGAAATGGAAAAAATTTAACAAAGGGTGAAATTTAAATTTGAGAGATTTACTTTATTCATATTATTTAATGTTTGTCTACCCTGAAATTAACAACGCCAAGTGCCGCCTATGCACATGCACTAGACGTGACTGCACAATATTCCGTATAGTAGTACCTATGTAATTATTAAAATTTAATAAAATAAAGTTCATTAAAAAAAAAAAAAAAAAAAGTCAGTTATTATTGTTGCATTTTAATGTATAGAAAAACTTAAAATTTACAGCGAGATAAAAAATAAAATGCAATAAGTGGCCGCCGGGTGTGATAAAATACGGAAAATATTTATTTCTTTTTTCTCGCCATTATGTGCGGCGTTTGTCCTGTGCATAAAAATATACGAATTACAATACAATACAATGCACCACCTGAGCGTGTAAAAACCAGAAATAAAAAATTTATCTTTTTTTCAGCCAACTAGATAAACCGACTTAGTAAACATTTAAAAGGTAAAATCGGAAGAGAGAGAGAGAGAGAGAGAGAGAAAAACGAATGATTTCACAAATACGAATAATAATAATAATGCATTAAAAATTTCAATAATACATTTCCTCGTAGTATAAAATATTATTTAGGTAGGCGGCGGCAGTCACACGCGAAGCTTATAAAATTATTTTACGGCAAAAACGAATGAAATCATAATAATAATATTATAAAACGCGTATTGATTTGGAATAAAATATTGTGTGTAAACGTTTTAACGGAAATGAAATGTTTTCACCGTAGAGACGACGTGTCTCGCACGGAAATAATAGTAATAATTAAATTTTCATGGAAACTAATTAGTGTTTCGAAACGCGTTCGCGACGTATATTCTGTTGTTAACCGGTGAACGGTATTAGAATTAAAATTCGCAACGGGGTGGTTATTATTACATTCTGCGGTGGTGGTGGTGGTGGTGGGGGTCGAATAGGGGAATAGGGGTCGCGTCCACGTCGCTGATTGGAACGAGTCAAACACGGTACACGTCAAAAGCACTGTTATTATTATAATACCGACGACGATCGCGCATGAACAGAAAACAACGTAAATTTAAGATAAATTTTAGATTTTTATCGTTTTTATTACTATATTATATGTTGTGTTCAAACGATCACATTATTAAATAAACAACATCACAATGTACGGAAATCTTGCTCAGACAGGGTTGCTAGATAAAATTGAGATTTCAAAATTCCCTGATATTTTTCAGAACATTTTATTATGATGAGACGACACATGTATATATTTATTACAGTTTTTTTTTTTTTTACTGACTTATCCATAGTTGTGTTAACGGTAAATATAGATTTGTTT
Source organism: Stegophylla sp. TES_Ste_2020 (assembly GCA_025469315.1). NCBI lineage: Eukaryota > Metazoa > Arthropoda > Insecta > Hemiptera > Aphididae > Stegophylla > Stegophylla sp. TES_Ste_2020. The sequence continues at coordinate 34,491 of JAIPRM010000600.1, read as the reverse complement.
AACTGAATAAATGAATAAAGTTTGATACACTATACAGGGTCAATGTAAAGACGACCATGATTTATAACTATAATTAATATTTTTCCAGTAATTTTTCGTGTTTCCCTGATAATTCCAGGTTTTCCAGGTAGCGTAGCAACCCTGTTCGAAACACCGAGGTCTAAATTAAATCGAAAACGAGGAAACAATGTGAAAACCTTTCTTCTAAAAATTACTTTTTTACCAAACGCTATCTCGTAGTCTATTATTGTACAAAACACATGATGTAGTTTAGTAAATTTTGTACACAAGTACACTCATTAACAAATACTCTAGATGATTTTCATATTTATACTAATTTATTTCAAGAAAAAATAAACGAAATCGGTGAAAGAGAGACTGCAGTAATAAAATAGAACCTATTATTATTTTATTTTTGTAATAATGCCAATAAATTCTTAGTTTGATACTACAAGTAGTTCTAAGAGCTTCCAAGAGTTTGTAAGGGTGATGAACTCATTATATACCCTACCCTCACCTCTCGGCGATTATTTCAATATTAATATACAACAACGTACGATTATACTCGTAGTTTTCGTTTTTTGATAGTCTAATAGAAATTTAATAAATACATTTTTTATTAAGCTCATCACGTTCTACATTTTAAGTGCTATAGTTTTAAAATTAAGTTCAAAAAACCATAAAACCACTCATTTTGGCTATTTTTCAACCCTTTAGGGGCACGTGAAGGGGATGAGTGATCACGATCAAATTTAACGCGAATTACTTTCTCAGGGCAATGAACAAAATAGGGGGAGGGGGTGCAATTTTTCGTACATTGATTTCAAAACGTTTGCCACCCCGAGAACACTTGAGGATAAAAGTTACGCAACAAATTATAGAGATTAGCCAAAGTGCGGGCGTAAAAACCGACGGCGCGACGTAAATATTTTATCAGAAAAAGTATTATACCATTTATTATTTATATTTAACTCCGGTATTTAACTCCGCGTTAAGCCGTAATACAGTCAATTAAAAATCTACATAATTCCGTCGTCGCCGGAACGTTATCTTACTGGCGGAGAGAAATTTCATGAATCGCCGTCGGTAGCGACTATTACGGGGGTGGTGGGGGGGGAGGGAAGGGGGAAATAATGTCCTTGTTTGTTTATGGAAACTTTTCGCTGCCACGGCAAGTTTTCACGGAGAAAGCCGAGGAGGAAAATAGCCGGGGACACCGGACGACGACGGGTGTGACGTTTTAAGCAATTATAAAATATAATAATAATAGTATTATATAACGTCTCATCCGAGTATTTAAAATCTGAATACATTAGCCCCATGACGGCGGCGCGATATCGGTGAGCGAGCGAAAACACCGGTGGAATAAATAATATAATACTAATTTAATTTGCTACGGAGTTTTTTTTTTTTTTAAATCAAACTACTATAAAAAAAATTGTTTCCGAGGATAGATAGATATATCTCGTTTACTACATATACACTACGCGTGCGCAAAAAAAAAAAAAAAAAAAAAAAATGCCTCAAAAGATATATTATTTATTTCCTCTCTTTCCGGGGCAGCGCGGCGGCTGTTCACGGAGAGAGCTGAGGTCCGACGACGGCGGCGGCGGCGGAGGGGCAAAAGGAGATCAAAAGTTTTTATTAAAATTTTTTTTTTTTTTTTAATTTATATCGTCGTCGGAATATAATATAGGGAAAAAACGCATCGGATTTTAATTGGTTATAAAAAAAAAAAAAAAAAACACACACACTCACACACAGACGTTCTCGGTTGATCGATAAAATAATAATAATAAGCGTTCGTGCGTGTGTGTGTGTGGCAAAATATTACGTTTCGTGCAAGAAGGAAATTTACATTTCTACGCTGTCAACGCGTTTAATGAAATTTTTAGAATTAAGTCTCATTGAATATTTTAAAAAATATGTGGCGTAGCGCCGCCGCCGTTCTTTTGCACATGGTAGTTGTAATAATAACAACCGACTGACTGGATGGATGACACGCGTGTTTAATTTAAATATGAATTATAATACTGTATAAACACATACATATTAATAATATTTATTATTCGTCATTGGCCCGTCAAATATGATGCTCGGATAATTTATTAGACTTTATTTCGGGACAAGAAAAGTATTTCATATTCGAGCGCATGCCAAACGTGTGTATATATATATATATATAAACTGAGTGATATAATTTCTATGAAACGGGAAAATATAAAATGTGGGGGGGAAACACGTTAATACGTTTTCCGGCCGCAACGACGTTATGTAAATGTTTACTTTAATTATATTTTTTTAATTGGATATAGAACATGACTTTTTTAAAAAACTACCCTTGTAGTACACAACATAGTTTTTGACTTGGCTCTTCAACGTGAATTACAATTAAGAGAGGACTTTGGTGCGACACTAGAATAGGGTTATTTCAAAAAAAAAAAAAAAAAAAGTCAATCTTTAATCGAATTATTTTGTCGTGTTTTTTGTACGGGATTTGATGATCATAAGAAGTACGCATCTCGATCCATAATATTTTTGGACTTGTAAGTTCTTCGAATTAACACTTAATATATAGATGGGGAAAGTAGGCACCAAAAACTCTATAGGGCCGGATATCGTCGATGATTCTTTTCATAAAAATAGTAACGACGCTACTGTTTGAAAAGGCATTTTCGGAAAATGAAATTGGTACCGAAAATGTTTTCGTTTCGGGAGAAAGGAATCAAAAAAAATGCTCGGTCAAAGCGTATACATCGCAGCAGTGTACTTACTACCTAACCCAGTGGCTATAGTGCAATTTATATGAAGCAAGCAAAAGGGCGAGAGTCATAGTAACCATATATAAGAAAAAAAAAGTCCTCAGGTTGTTATGTTTAGTACACTGTAGTCTAGAGTTAGATAATATACCGTTATCAGTTATCAATAATCACTGTTTGTTTCTTTGATTTAGAATATTGTTGATCGCATTTAGTTCTTAATTGTATTTAAATAATTTGTAATTTGTAATTCTCTACTTCCTACATAAACACCAATTAATGGAAGTAGATATATCCAGTGGCGTATTTACTATGGTAGTCCAGGGTTACTGGACCCTCCCCAGAACGAAAAAAAAATTCAATGCAAACAAATTATCCCTCAATGAATTAAGTAATACACAAGTATAAAAGGTATAAAATGCAACGAAGGAATAGAAGAGGGCGGTCCTAATTTAAAACCTTTTAGATTCTGAGTGGACCCCTTACAAATTACTATCTTATATAAATATATATATATATATATATATATATACAGAAACTATTTTAAAATTTTGGACCCTCCCCAGAAAAATTTGAAAATACGCCACTGGATACATCAATTAAAATAATATTTGTTTTGTATTTTATTTTATCAATAAAAAATTTAATAGATACCTAATAGTAATTTTTTATTGTCTGATATTTTTATACCGAGCATTTGGTCACTCTGACGCTCGCCCTTTTGCCTGCTTCATACCGGTGCACAGTGTAATAATATATGGCATGGCCTCTCTGTACATTCTTACTCTATGACCTAACCTCACATATTGCAGTGATAAAAGCAGATGGAGACCAATACTCCTCGGAAACGTGACGGGCGCAGGGACGTGAAGGATAAGCTGACCGACAGGGTAGGACACAATCTCCTACACTTACCACCCCACCCCCCCCCGCAGTCCTCTCATTTGCTCCTCGCCTTCGCGTTGCCTGTGCAGCACTGTCTGGCGGCGGTGAGGGGGTTTAATGCGAAAACGTAATTAAATTTACGCCGCGGGGATAAACGAGGCGGCGGAGGTTACCACCACCACCACTACCAGTCGATGGCCGGCGCGCGCGTTCGTTTTTATTGCGCTCGCGTCGAGACCCGTAAAACGCGTACGCGGTATATACCCCGACCGTGGTATAAGAGCGGTACCTATGTACATAAATCTTTGCGCGGGGTAGACGCGCTAAACGGGGTGGCAAACTACAATGCGCGCGCGGTTACAACAACAAAAACAACGACGATAAAGCTTCATTGGCCGCGGTGACTGTTGCGGTTTGCGGTTAATAATTTGTTAACCACCGCTCACACCGCATCCTGCTGCTGCAACCCGTCCGTCCATCCCGGACGCGTAAAACGTCGTATTGCACTCTCGACGGACGAATTTACAGGTATACACCCCCCCCCCCAGGGGCCATACGGGCAGGCAGCAGGACGACCGGTACAATAATTAATAAATTCTGTCCTATCTCCTCCCCCTCCACCAAATCAGTAGGCGGCGGGGTGTAAAATGGACGAGACGATATTTGAATAAAATTTAAAAAGTGCTTTCAAATTTTCGTTTTGTTTTGACTTAAAAGCAGCAATATTCATAGCTCCACATTTGATTTTGCCTTCTCCAATCGTCCTCTCTTTATTCTTGATAGTGTGTGAACTGGGTGTTGGGGGGGGGTACTTTGCACCTTTTGGGTAACTTTAAAACCAAAAACAGAATATTTTGATTTCCTTTGAACATTGATGCTCTTGAGTAGAGTATATCATAAACGCAAAAAAAAAAAAAAAAAAAACAATAAAAAATTATACAATGTTCAAAAAAATTGATTGTGGACGCCATTTAAATGATTATCTAAAAGTGTTGAAGATTTTAAAGCTTTTTGTTGGTTTTTTTTTTCGATTTTGTTCGAAATAGATCTAATAAACAACTGAAATCTGTTTAGTTATAGACGTTGATGCAAAGTAATCTAATACCATATCTAACTTTGTACCAACTATTAGAAAAAATATTTAAAATTATTATTTTCTTTTTTTAAGTTAATCGAATTTTCGCTACAGATCATATTTTATAATAGTCATATCTAAATGGGTGCGAAGTTTTTTTTAAAACTTGTTTTTAACGATTTAAAACTCATAGTTATTCTAGTGTCAGCGTATATATCAAAAAAACAAAAAAAAAAAAAAAAAATTGGAGTAACTCCATGTTACGATACCATACACCGTTATCTCTCTTCTTTTTTTATGCAATTACAAAATCAATTAATTTTATTCGAAAACAAATCACATAAGTATACATTTTAATATAGAAGTATTGTATAAATACTATTATTCTCGTAAGAAAGATGAACGTTTTTAACATAGGTTTGGTATAACTCATTCGACACTGTGTGGACGAACGCGGTTTACTGTACTAAAAACTCGACCACTTTAGTAAACGTTTGTTTAGACATTTATTTAGTCCGTTCCATTTATTGATAATTAGCATAAACAAAAATGTACATTATTAGTTAGGACCGCAGAAAAATGTATTGACACTGTAATATACAACGCCGACTATAATTAATATAATTTAAAAAGCAAATTTTGCGAGCCAACACCATCACACCGTGCGAGTCGACTGATGAAAAATTTGTTTTCTGAATGATTGCGCGATAAGAGCAAAAAGAAGTACACACGAGTTATTTATTTATTTTTTTTTGAATGCAATGAAAAGGAACAAAACGTTACACGTTTGATATTTATTTGGAAAAAATACACGGGGGAACATGTATCTCAAGGGTTCTCGACCTTTTGACGTTCATGCCCCCTTTTATAACTATTTATATATGGGGGGTCGCGCCCCCTTCTCACAACGATAAGATTGAATTTAATCGAAAATAGTATTTTTAGTTGTTTACACAAATGATGATCGATAATCGCATGTCTACTTACAAAAAAAAAAAAAAACAAAATACAGATAACCATAAGCAACATTTCCATGTTCCGTGGTGAAATGTGGTGGTTTTATGTGAATAAATTCACGGCTCCCCTGAAATTATGTGACGCATCCCCCCCCAGGTTGAGAACCTTTGATGATGTGTCTGATGACACAAACGACAGAGAACGCGCGGGGAATCGATCGTCTTCAGAATCGAACGAGAAGAGTTAGAATTCACCACGTTATAATAGTTCAAAGTGAAACGCGAGAGAAACGTTTTAACTATATTAAAATTCAGGGTACACATCGGATGTTTCGTCGCGTTCGCCGTGTTTGTGCAAGCGTATTTGATTTGAAATCGGTCAAATTCTGAGACGTGCCGACAACACAGAGCGCGTACGTAATAACTAACGATTCAAAAGCCACGAGAAAACGGGGCAACAGCCCATTCGTCGGCAGGCACAACAGCAGCGTTCAACGACCCCTTCGAAAGTCCTTTCGGGTCCCATTTTCCCAATGCGTGTCGGAGTCGCGCGTACCACCCGGGTATAAACTACGTGTATACACTACGTGCGCGTTCGTCAATCTGTTCTTCGGTAGGTACACACGTACACAAAAAACATTAGAGCGAGTGTTGACAATCAGTATTTTCTCTCCGCGTCTGGTTCCGAAACGACTAAATTATTTATACGCACGACGAGCTAAACAACAACATCGTGCTGCCGAGGCGCACGTAATACATTATTATTATTTATTACGATATCCTGCGGGCGGTTTTAATTGATAACACAACACACATTAACGACGTTTCTACTCAATTGAAATAACTCAATACATATAAATTATAATATAGACTTAAAAAGATAAACAACACTCACCTCGTAAAGGACGTCGAGACTTATTGGGAACACCATGTGCTCGACGATTACTCGGAGTACCGTGTTCGGACCGCCTTGCACGTCACTCTGACCGGCCAAGGCTTGGGCCGCTTGCAGAGCCGCCTGAGCCGATGCGTTCTGGAAAACACACCGAGTGAAAAATCAATATGATATTATGTGATAAATAACGGACGAGAGAACGAGAGGAGGGGAGAGAGAGTTATTAATATTTCTAGACCGTCCGTCGTCGTTATTAATCGAAAACCCGGCGAAACGATGTGGGTTGGGGTACGTGTAGAGGGAGAAACCTCAGTGTACTACTGTAGTTGGGTGACGCGAGGAGAAAACCCGACGAATCGGACAGGCAACAACGAAGGTAATCATTTATCGGCGTCAAAATATAGTATGTAAACACGAGTGTACGTATATATTGTTATAAGTAGTAGTAACTCTCAGCTTTCGCGTTAATAATAGTTCCCGGACCACGGTAACAATAAATAGCATCATATTTACACGAGAACACGGGTAAAAACCGAGGAGGGGGAGGGGCGGTGAAACAGGCGACCGTCTTGGCGTGTACTACTCGCGGAGGACGAACGATCAGAATCCGAATGACAACAATACGTCGACTGTGCAGCAGCATTAGTAGTAGAAGAGAAGAGGGATTCATATCGTAATTCGAAGGGGGGGGGAGAAAACCTCATAACGTGTTTTTACGTGTTATATAGTGTGTGTGTGTGTGTGTGTGTGCGCGCGCGCGCTATACCGCGGACGTTTATAAATGGCACTTGTAAACGACGTCTGGTTTTATTCGGAACTCTCCTCTATATAGTGACGCGGTGGTGGTCAGGGGAGGGTCGGCGGTAGGAGACGGACCATTAGTCAGCTCTTCCTCCGCCGTCTCCTCTCTCCCCCGGACGGACACGGGGGATTTGTAAAAGCGAGCCCTTATACTCCTCGTGTGACCGCCGACCGTCCCGTCGGCGGCGTGTAATTACTCAACTTGTCCGCTCGGGTACGTCACTATTAATCCAAACGACATTCTCGTCGAATCCCTTTTTGAAAGCACCACTCGTATCATCTCACACACACGCGCGCGCGCGCGCGCGTGCTGACGTGCTGCAAAGAACGATTTAAAATCCCACAGAGCGCAGGCTACCGCCGAACCCTTGAAACGTATACGTCACTACACACACACACACACACATATACATATCTAAGTACAAAAGTTTTTGTACCGTCGTCGTCGGGCACGCGATATGATTCGGGCGGGGAGTTATATTCTGAAACGATTCCGGCCACCCGAGTATAAATGTTGTTATTGTCGAAGAAAATTTTCCAAAAGTATACAAACGCAGCGGCGGCGGCGGCGACGTTTCTACTCCTCTGGTGTGTGTGTATACACGGCCCTCCTCTTTTGTTTTTCACCTCCGGCCACAGGTTTTTCATCGGGGTTCGATATCTCGGAGGTTTGAAAACTTTTATGGCGCCCCCTCTAACGCGTTTATCGATTGTCTGTAAACTTCTCTGACAGGTATCCCCTCTCCTGTGAATCTTGTCCGCCGGATTCCGGTTTCCGTCCTTTTCTGTGGTACTCCCAAACGTCGCCGTCGTCGTACCGTGTTGGTTTTTTTTTTTTTTTTTTTTTACCCTTTTCTCGTCAAGATTAATTCCACCAACAGTAAAAACAACAACGCGGCCGTCCGAGCGAGAGAAAAAGAAAAGAGAAAAAAAAAAAAAAAACAAAAAAAAGATCAATGGCTTTGGGAACGGAGTTGTCACCGGCGTTTCTTATTTCAATCCATCAACCAAGTATAAACAAAGAGATACTACTCCCGACCGACCGAAGGGCTCTTTCCTTCACCCCCACTGCCCCCCCCCACCCACTCGCTCTCTTACCGCTAATTTTCTCTCTCCTCTCTCTCCGTCTCTCACGCACGCACGACAGTGTAACCTCACGGCGGCGGCGGCGTTGACCAACCAAACAATCAACCGCCTCGTATCAGCAGCACTACACACACACACATCGGAGACACTGACAGTTGGGTCGCGATGAGAAAGTTAAACACAATTTATAGAGAGGCATCGAATGCGAAAGGCTGACACAGCGGCGAAACAAAGTCGTTACGACGACGACGACGACGGGGGCATAAAGCAGTTAAAGCTTCCTTAAGAAGGGTTGTGTACTACTATTAAATAAACGTTTATCCGCCGCTGAGAGCGCATTATGGCCATCAGCCATTTTACGGTGCTGCTGGGGGATTTATCGCAGTTTTATGATGTAAAATGTACACCCACCCCCCCCCCCCCAGAGAGTTAATATTTTATGGTTGTCCATAAACGTCGGTGGTTATTGGAATTCGAATTTGGAATTTATTGTGCGCCCCCCCTCCCCGGTTATGGGCTATTTTTGGTAGGCGCATTATTTTACTTCGTCGATCATATTATTATTATTACGATGTGGTCGTCCAACAACAAAAATACACGCGTGCCGTACCCCTTTACGACGGTTTTGTGTTCGACCACAAGGGTTGCCAACTTTCAAATTGAGTATAATGTAGGACACGATTTTTTTCAAGTACTTCAACAAAATTTATATTATGCGAAGGTGAAAAAGCCAGTGTTTTTTGACAATGATGTTTATTTTTTTTTAAATGTTTATACTTTCATATAGAAACACTTAGCTAAAAGTTTTGAACAGTAACTTTTTGAAACCGGACGATTTGCCTATGGTTGGTATTTTGGTATTTATAGAGGTGATTTTTCGATATTATCAATTATTATTATTATTATTTTTTAATTTGAGATAAACTATCCAAAATTCGACAAAAAAGACTAGGAAACTATTATTTTTTAATCCGACCCTTATGAAAATTTACACATAGACAAAAAATAACACGAGAAATATTTTAGTGAAAGTAAATTTTGAATATATGTAAAAAAAAATATTAGAAATATTTTTCTAACCATTTTTTTTTTTTTTTTTTTTTAAATCAATTTTTTTTTTATTTGTAGTAATTTAAAGCATTGTTGTACGCCAGGACAAATTATCCGAATGTAGGACAGTCCTGGGCCAATGTAGGAAGGTTGGCAACCCTGTAAGTTACCCCGGTCTCGATCGAGATGCACAACAACAAAAATGTCAACGCAACAGAGACAAGACTGTAAATATATTTTCTCGATTCGAATCCAATAACGTGACGCCAACTCGAATTGCATTAGAATGAAAAAAAAAAAAAAACTGGGCCGCTAATTGTTTGTTAAAACGAGTGGGCGAGTTAATAAAAAACCTTCATTTGTCCGTGCAATCTCGGCAAATATTAAAAATAAAATAAAAACGCTGGAGATTTGTAGTACCGTTTTTATTGGGTGTTCGAGCGGAGCGGGGGTGGGGGTGGGGGGTGGAGAGACGCGTAGAAACGGAATAGTATATAATTATAAATTATCACCTGCTGCTGCCGCCGCGCCGATCAGATAACGTCGACGCGGGGTAAGCGATCACACAACAACTCGAGTTGATTTATGTTGCACGGAATCCGACTAGAACACGGTGCCGAATGTTTACTACACTACACAATATGGTAAATTTGTACGGGGGAAGTTTATGCGCGCATTTATCGAATTAAATCTCTCTCTCGCGCGCGCGCGCAGCAAAAGATCAAAAGACTCTCACACGCGCGGCGAGGGTTCGCGAAACACCACGCTGTGATTTTAGTTTAAAAAATGTATATACGTGTTATGATATGCACAAGCGTACGATACGGGGGGGGGGGATCTACACGGTTCGAAGCTCCTGCGAACGAGACACACCACATTCGTCATACAATATGCACGTTATACAAAATATTCTTATACACGGTGACAACGCGGCTCACAAAGTACGTAATAATAATAACAACGTTTGTAAATTTCATCTTTTCCTTTTCTATTATTTTTTCCTCCCCCCTCGTCCGTGTCGTCGTCGCGTTTCACATACGAGTTAGCTGCTCGTCGAGATTATTTGTGTTTCGTTTCGGGTTACCTGACGACAACTACTGCTGCTGCTGCTGCTGCTGCTGCAACAGAGCCCGCCCCCCCCCACCTCTTCATTAAAATCCCAGGGGCAGGAGGCACGAGTCGAGTACACAGCGGTGAAATGAACACTCGAAAAAACGTTTGCCAGCAATTGTCGTTTATAGAGGTTTATTACACGACGACGACGACGACGACGACGTTCTCGTCGAATAATCGTGTGTCGTAATTAAAAAATAATAATAATAATGAAGACATACTTCTCACGACGACGGGCGGGATTCTCTTGACACGGGTGTATTGAATTTTAAAGAAACGATAAACATTTCTTCGACCAAACGATTCTGAACGAAGAAAGTTAATAATATAAAAAACAACAAATGTTCGAAATTTTCTCGCGCCAAAATCTTTCTCGTATAATTTTCTATCCATGTTTAAATTTTCATACAGTTCGGATCAAAAAATGATTCGTTTTTGTCAAATTTTGGGTAGTTTTTTCCAAAAAAAAACTTTGAATAATTGAGAAATTCAAAAAATGACCTCTCTTAAGTACCATCTAGAGGCGAATCCGAGTTGCTGATCGAAACTTTTGGACAAGTATTTCCATACGAAAATTTGTGTACACAAAAAAATAAAAATAATCATTGTAAAAATACTAAAATATTTTCATTCTCGCCACAGTTAATTAATAAATAAGTTTATGCACAATTTTAAAATTTGCCGCGTATCAATAATCTGACCGTTACACCATCAACATCAACACATCAAGTGCAGGTGATGGTTTTTTGTAACTAATAATAGAATAATATTATTATTATCACGGCATGGCACCGGTAGATCGAAGATAAAGCGTTTAATTATATTTCACGCTAAGATTTACGAGGTGCAGTGGCGTTTGACGGGAAGTAAATCAAAAACCGACCGAGAGATAGAGTGAGTAAATATCAAAACTCTATTGGTGGGCGTATCGATCACGAATCGCACGAACGCTAATAAATCATCATCAAACGTTTTTCGATGTGACACAGACACGGAGAGGATGATGATGATATTTATAATGGAATAGTCACCACAGTTTTCCGTCCACGATGTCACGGCCCAACCTTCGGGGAGGGGGGGGGAGGTGGCACAACCACCGCCCTCTCCGAAAACCGGATGTAAAGCAGTATTATTACGTCACAAAGTCGAATAAACGCTCACGTACACTTTACCATTTTTATCGGTGTGAATTTTTAATTTTTTTTTTTAAACATCAATTCTAACTCGGAGACGACGATCACATATTATATTAACACTAGTGATGGGCACTTTCGAGAGGTTCCCAAACTTTTTATGGTACGACCCGTTTTGGGCATTTTTTCAATTTTGGCGACCCACAACAATAATCAAATGTCTTTTTTTTTTTTAGCATTTTTGCTTGTCGATCGATACAAATATAGAAGACACTGAATAAAAAAAAAATGCATTTTGTATTAAAATTTTTATCGAATTATTTTTATAACTGTAAACAACTCTAATTATTCCTTTAATTATTACAAAATTGTGTAATATTTAAAAATATATAGGTATATGAATACGTGTAAATGAACATTACATAAAAAAAAAAAAAAAAAAAAAATGTATGTATTAAATGTTGGACATATTTTGCACCATGGGAATTTTTCGCTCGAAAAAGTTATTCACAATAATATTTTTCAAATTTCTATATTTACATTTCCATAAAGTTTTGGTCATATTTTCTCAAAATTTAGACTAGCTTTTTTTGAATTTTGCAAAAGTATTGTGAATTTTGAATAATTTGACTACCCTAAAATGCCATCTAGATATAATAAATTCTGATTGAAAAAGTTGCAAGTCAAAATTTTCGGAAAATATTTCTATTCGAAAAAAAAGTGTACCAATGGAAAAAAACTTGCTTCTTCACACCACTCAGAATGTAAAATTTACAATGCGTGCGACCCACTAAAAATTAAACCGCGACCCGCAGTTTGGAAACCTCTGGAATAGTTTATACTATCGAATAATTTTTAAATAGTATTTACTACTGAATGGTTCGAAAGAATGTTATGAGTTTTATAGATATTTAATAAGTCATAAACCTAACATAACTGATAACGTTTAGGAGTAAATTATGAAACGGAACAACAAAGGATTTTTAATTTTCATTATTTTCTCTAATAACTCGAATTATTGTAAAACTATCGAAACTATCATCGAATAATTCGATAGTGCCCATCACAATTATATTGTTAATGGTAACGTGATTATTTCGGCACTGTGACTAGTTAGCCACGTGTATGAAAACAACAATAACAAACGAGAAATTAAATACAACAACGTGGAGTAGTAAGTAGAGCTTATAGTCCTGAGGGAGAAATATAATATATATATATATACACACACATTTGTGTAAAAGTCAGAACGCGGAAAGTGGTTAAAAAACGGGTTTAATTTGTAATAAGCTCGTTAAAAGTTTTTAGCGAGCTGCTGCGACCCTCTTCGCTGGCTGCTGCTGGTTCAGGATCTTTAACGATCCCGTCGTGTTGTGCGTCGTGTGCCTTTAGAACGGCCGTCGCTCATTAACGAAAACATTATTATTTATTTACCACACATTTCTGACGGTTAATATTTCTCTTCGCGAGACTACCCGTAATTTTTTCTCGACAAAATAAAAACGCTCGCGCGTAATATTATAAATAATATACTGACCGTTAAAAAAATTAATTTTCTCAATTACCGAACATGACGAACGAAGTAAATCGCCTGTTTTCCCGCAAAACCCACGCACAATCGAACGTAATGAAAATTGATGAATTAAACATGAAATATACACTTTTTAACTAGTTATTCTATATAATTTTAGTTTGACATACGTTAAAAGTAATAAAACATATTATTATATTTTTCATGATTATTTATTTGTACATGCGAGGCTAGTGTGGAATTTAGAGTTGCGCACAGTACTTATTTATTTCTGCAGAAACGCCGTCGTTTTGTATCGCACTTTTTTTTTTGTTTTTGGTACGAGTGCACTTAAAAACCCTGTGACCAGTTGTTCCCAGTGACGGAAAATTCATCGTGAACTATATTAATAACTAATAAAATATTATAGTGTTGAGACAGCTGTGTAAAACTATAACGTAAACTTTAAACCTTACCAATTTTATTGACAATCATAATAATAATATATGTACAACGAAAATCTAACACAATAAAGTATGTTCATGAACATTGGAGTCAACGAGGCAATTATAAGTCTTATTTAATTTATTACTACATATGCTGGACAGTAAAATAAGAATAGTGTATATCATTGGTTCCCAAAGTGGGCGATATCGCCCCCTCGGGGAAGTTAGAACCACAGGCATTGAGGTTACAAGCTCGATTGAGGGGCATTATAAAAGTCGACTGTGACTGTTTCAATGTGAATATTTTTCATTACATACTTATAAATAGGTATCATACTTAATAATTAATACACATTTTATATGATTTATTACTTCTTATCTGACTGGAATTATCGTATTGATGTTGATAGATTCATTTGACATTAAAAATACATGGACCAAAAAAAGGTATTTAATTAAATAAAAAAAATTAATTCAAGAGGGCGGTGAGAGATTTTAAACACTAAAAAGGGGCGTTGCGTGAAAAAAGTTTAGGAAACACTGGTGTATATCATTGGTTCCCAATTTTTTTTTATTCTATTCCCCCCTTGTAATTTTTCAAAAACCTCATTCCTCCCATGTTATTTTCAAAATTCATGTCCCCCTAAAACATAATTTTGATATATATATTATATATATATATATATATATTTTTTTTTTTATTGACCATAGAAATAAATTATTATACAAAATAACTATTTATACAACTAATGAATTTTAGATTCTGAACAAAGTGAAGAAGCTAGTGTTTTTACAATGATGTTTATTTTATTTATTTATTTATTTATTTTTTTCTGTTAACACTTTTTCGTATAGAAATACTTGTCCAAAAGTTTCGATCAATAACTTTTTGAAACCGGATTCGCCTCTAGA
>JAIPRM010000600.1:9598-19770 GCA_025469315.1 Stegophylla sp. TES_Ste_2020 | reverse complement strand
TATTAAATTTTAAAGAAACGATAGATCATTTCTTCAGTAAAACGATTCTGAACGAAGAATGAAGAAAGTTAATAATATAAGAAAAAAAAAAAAAAAATGTTCGAAAAATGTCCAAATTTTTTTTTCACATTTTCAAAATTTTCTTGCGCCAAAATCTTTTTTCTGGAATTTTCTATCTATGTTTAAATTTTCATAAAATTCGGATCAAAAAATGATGGGTTCCGAGTAGTTTTCGTCAAATTTTGGGTAGTTTTTTCCAAAAAAAGAATCGAAGAATTGAGAAATTCAAATAAATGACCTCTCTAAAGTACAATCTAGAGGCAAATCCGGGTTCAAAAAGTTATTGATCGAAACTTTTGGACAAGTATTTCTATACGAAAAGTTGTACACAGAAAAAAAAAAAAAACATCATTGTAAAAACACTAGCTTCTTCACTTCATTTAGAATCTAAAAATAGGGTTAGCTGTCGGTCAATAATTGACCTGTTAAAATCTTGTCAATTGACAATTTTTTTTTAAATTTACATTTTAACAAATTCTTGAAACATTGTATTTTATCAAATGTAAGCTCTAGAAAGTTTCAGTAAAATAGTAGTATGTAATAATATCATATCAATATTGTTTATAGTACATAAAATTAAATTTTAAATTTTCAGATTTTGACCGGTCAATTGACCAACCCTATAAAAAATATTAAAATAAATTTTGAGACTTCCGACTTTTGAAAATATCCAATTTATACTACTTATATTTCGACACACATTACCGACCGACCGAGCTTTGTCTAACAAAAACGAGAAAATAATATAATAAAACGGGAAATCACTACACCACTCGGCATCGTGAAATTTTTATGGAAGCGGGAAACATAATTTTTGTCCACGGCGGCGGCGCAGAGAGAATTGAACGTGAAAAATAAATAACGTTTTGTCCTTTATTTCATTCAACCGCTTTTAACGAAAATGTTTTTTTAAATGAAATATTTACGAACTTAATAAAATATAAGAAATTTCAGCAGTAGCGCGCGATCATCAAAATTTCATCATATTACGTTGTTTGGAGAAAACAGGAAATAGTACATTCGTTGACGTACTTAAATATTAAAATACATTTTTGAATTACGATAATACGAGTTTCTTTCTAATATATATATATATATATAAATATATATTTGTAACAGTAATCGAAAAAAAGAGTGATAATAAACCGTCTTCATTAATTTTAATAAAACAAAACATATGTACTCTGATAAGAAAAAAGAAAAATATTTCATAAATATTCTATTATTATTATTATTTTTTTTTTGTATTTCTTCGTCCACTAATAATTATTATTGAAATATTTCAATTGTTACACACACACACACACACACACACAAAAAAAAAAACCAAAAACAAAAACCACACTTCAAATTTTATTCTAAGTTATTGTCGACGAGAAAAACGTATTCAATAGAAAGAATTTACACGCTGAAGAAATTAAATATTAAAAAAAAATGTATGTAATATAAAATCGCCTTTGTCGGATATAACTTTAATTTAAAAAGGTCTTTAAAACGAATTTCGTTTTTAAAACACTACACAACAGCACACTCTTCTCCCCCTCTCACTCGTTTCCCTAAATTATATACACATTATATTATAATATAATTTATACATCATTATTCCAGTACGACAAGCCCATTTTCATTTTTGAAAATTATAAAGAACGCAATTTCGCAAAACTTTATTATTTTCGAAACAACAAAAGTTTTTAACTACTTAAAAATACTCACGGCGTTGCTGTGTGTTTGGTCGGTTTTCAGTTCCTTGTGATTGCTGAACTGTATGAACACGGCACGGCCCCTCAGTTGAGCCGTGCACGTCGTAAAGTACGAGACCATTGCGGAAGCCGAGGTCTCGTCCGCCATCTCCAAAAATGCCTGCAACAACCAACAAATTATATGAGTACACGCGACGACGTTCACTTGTTTGCATATTATGAAAACTAACATAATATTTCTATTAACACTGTATTCATCACGTTCGTACGCGATTTGAGTCATAGGCACCACAAAGAATACCGTCTGCACTTAGAAAATACATATATATATATATAATATTATTTTTAAGAAAAACCGGACATACACTAATCACAGCACAATGGGGATTTTTCTCTTTTCGGGTGACACTTGGACGATTTTCGAATATGGGTTTTCCCAATTTCTGGCAGAGTTATTTGAGAATTTCGAAAAAAATCAACATTCCAAAAGTGTACCATTTAGAGGAGGAAAATTCTAAATTCAAAAAGTCGCCGGTCGAAAATGTGTACACATTAAAAAAAAAAAAAAATTTAAAACATTAGCTTCTTTGTCTACGCTGTATATGTCATACGCGATAACGCTATGATAACACGAGAAAATTCATCCGGTACGTTGAGTAATAAATAGTTAAACTACTAATAGTCCTTGGAATAGTATAAAACAATATATATATATATATGCGCGTGTTGACCAAAATCAATAATATTATGTTCATTATCGAATTGTTAAGAATTAGTTTGAGATAGGCTAATCCTAAAGGTATTACTGGACGAATTATATATATATATAATATTTAAGTCCTTATAACTACAGTTCACAGTTGAGAACTATAGTTTGTGAGTACTACTTAGTTGCAGGTTCCTTGAAATATAGTATGATGAATGTATAATCATTATTTACATATATATTTACACTAAACAAAATACATTTTGTTATTAAATCTTCTAAAAATATGATGTAATCAGCTGGTTAAAAACAGAAATACAGATCCAAAGAATTTCGAAAATCGAACCAAAATCAAACACGATATAATAGCAGCCAGGCTAAATAAATATTTCGGCTCTTTAGAGACATAATAAGTATTGTATTAAATTAATTTATTTTCATAATAAAATCGTTATTATGGTTTTTTTTTTTTTAGAACATAAAACAATTTCAGATTACTTTTCGCGCGTAAAAAAAAAAAAAAAAAAAGTAAGAAGGTTTACGAATAACTGAAAAATGAATAAATATCGGTTTTATTTTCACAATTCTAAAAGAGTTTAATTTTCTATACTTCTCTAATGGCAACTCTTAATTAAACACAGTACACACAGTACGATGCAAAAGCAAATTATTTAAAAACTAGAAATACCCACAACAACAATATTACCTAATGTACCTGTAATTATGGAGACCAATAATAATTAAATCTTAATTAAGACCCAATGATACTCGAGACGTTATGAAAAGGATTGTGAAACGTTAAAAATACATCTGATTCGAATATTTCAAAGAGTACTTACAGAATACAAAATCACGCCTTTATCAATATGTAATAACAATAAGATTTATACCGTTAATTAAAAACTTTCGGAGACGTTACGAGACGTGATTTTTTTTTATTTTTCTGTGTACAACTTTTTGTAACCGGATTTGCCTCTAGATTGTACTTTAGAGAGGTCATTTTTTGAATTTCTCAATTCTTCAATTTTTTTTTTTTTAGAAAAAACTACCCAAAATTTGACAAAAACAACTCGGAAACCATTATTTTTTGATTCTATATGAAAATTTAATCATAGGTAGAAAATAATATGAGAAAGATTTTGGTACAAGAAAATTTTGGAAATTTTTTTTTATATTATTAACTTCCATCTTCGTTCAGAATCGTTTTATCGAAGAAATGATGATATCGTTTCTTTAAAATTCAATACACCCGTCAAAAGAATCTCACCCGACGTGCGAAGTACACAATTTTTTTTTTACATTTTTCATAAATATTATATGAATAAAACGACGTTTGAAGAACAATTCCTTATAATTAGGGCTCGGAACTCAATGCATTTGCATCTTTTTTTTTTTTTTTTTTGCTCTAATATGTTGCTCGTCTTTACAGAAATTTGATTCATGAAACACTGAATCTAATGGTACAATTTTTAATTTGTATTTTTTTGGGAAATTTTTCGATTCACGGTCATTTTATTATTATTTTTGGTGCATTTTTTTCATTTTTCTACTTTTTGCACATATATATTTAACTGAAATAAAACATAGATATTTTTTCTTCAATATAATTAGGTATTAGGTATAGATTTTTTTTTCTATTATATAGTTTTCCTATTTTGAGTGTATAAAATATACAATATACATTTCAAATGTCACTTTTTATGAATTTTTTTACATATTTTTAGGTCATCGTGTTCCGGGCTTTACTTATAATATTATATGCGAGTACTGGACGACGAGCAAAATAATAATAATTGAACAACAAATACAGTGTGTCCGTCCGCAGACGGTTGGCCCCGAACGACGAAAACTGTGTCCCGCGGGGGGGGGGGGAGTGGGCGAGCGCGCAGCACTGCGGCGGGGTAAAATGCTAATTGGACGGGGATAAATTTTGACCTTATGTCTCGGGGTGCGACGTCATCCCCGAGGGCTTTGGCGGGACATTATTACAACAAGTGTACTGCAACAACAATCGTCGTTACGAACAGACAGTATCGAAACACATACGACACACATAAACGTGGGGTGTCGTCGTGAGGTCTGACGAAAAGGAGAGGAGGGGGAGAAGGAGAGGAGGAGGAGAAGGAGGAATTTTGTCTAGGACGTAAATTCGAACCCATTTTCCAGGCGAATTGGTTTATATTATTCGCGAAGGTGCCGCCGTCGCGGGTGGAAAAGGTCTGCGCCGCCGGACGCAGAGACGCTGTGCAATAATATTGTGGCGAGACCGTTCGTTATTGAATTACACACACAGTCGAAGCTGGTGGCCGTAAAACCATTGGCGCGACTAGGATTTTTACAAGGGGGGGGGAGGAGGAGTGTCCACCAATAATTGTCTTCTACATCGAATTATTTAAATATAAAAATTAGAATTTCATTAATGAGAAAATTTCATGTGACAAAATCTAATTGCCTTTTTCTTTTTCATTTTAACAATATGAATTTTTTTTTAAACCATGTTTCGTATTTATTTCTGAACTAGAGTTAGAGGTCAAAATTGTATAGGTAGTTAAAACGATATTTTTTTTCCAATCGAATAAAATTTCCATAAATATAGTTTTAAAGGGGGGGGGTGTCCTAACACTCAAAACACTCCGCTAGGTTGCGCCACTGCGTAAAACACGATCGGCAGAGGAGTAAAATGTGTACTGCGAACTTTCAAAATATACCCATTCGAAATATTTCCGTTAGAAAAAATCTCATATTCAAATTTTCATGTAAAATTATTAACATTTACCTACACATAAATTATTTAAACCAATCTGATTATGTACTAAATAACATTATTTTCAAATAATATATTCTGTATTTTGTAATTTTCGTATGATGTAGAAATGTGAGTCGATGCAGTTTTACATTTTGAGTGGAGCGAATTAATAAATAAATAAATAAATAAAACACAGGCGTGTGTGACAAATTTGTTATTTTTAATATAAAACTTTTATTTTTATTTCATATACTCGTTAACAATCTATACCAGTGGTGCCCAACCCGCGACCCGCGGGCCTCATGTGGCCCGCGAAAGTATTCTACGTGGCCCGTTGGGAATTTTCTAAAATAAAAAAAAAAATTTAAAAATGTACGAAAAAATGTTTAAATTATTTATTTTCATATATTATTTTTATTTAAATTTATGAATTCATTGAAATAATTATTCAAAAAAATACAATTATAATGATAATAATAAAACTAAAAACTATACAAAAATGTTTTACTTTTATTTCTAATGTGAAATTTAAGCTTATTTTACTAATAATGAAAAATCTGGTTGAAATTTAGTGTTCATTATCATTTATTTAATTCGTAATCTTTTCAACACAGACAATAAAAGGTAAGAAAATAAGTCCAATATATAAGATTATTTTTTGTACTTTTATACTTTGTGGCCCGTTTGAAGATAATTGTTTACCAAAGTGGCCCGCCAAAGGAAAAAGGTTGGGCATCACTGATCTATAATACTGTTCGGGAAGCGTATATTATGTAAAGAATAATTATGCAATTATAAATCTTAACTATTGTGTAATACATATGTAATTAAAATATAAATTATAATATGGAATAATTTGAACTCGGGATATATATTTTGAAGGGGAAACCGAAATATAGCCAATGGACAAAAATGGGATTTTAAATTTTTTAAGTTTAAACTTTAAAAACGGGTTTATTAGAAATCAGAAACTATTTCCGATAACGCCCGTTAAACGTAAATATTTTTACACACTAGTCATTTTTGTTTTTCGGCGGTCGGGACGTGGAGGGGTGGGGGAGTGGGGTGGTAGTCATAATAAGTATAAATAGACAATCGTTTTGCATAACAAATTATGTACTCTAAAAAATATGTCGAGCACAAGATAATGCGATATGCGCGTACTTAAGTTTCCGTTTTTCATAAAACGTAGGACTACGAATTACGTATTACGATTATGTAATAAATACTTAAAACCTTGCGTCGTAATTTTTTTTTTATTGAACCCCCAATATCGCCGTTATAATACCAAAATAATTATTAACCAACGACGAAAACATTACACTTATCCCCCCCCCCCCGTACTGGATGCTAAGCGTTTTTGGAATGATGAAAAAATATTTTCACGTGCGCCACAAACACGAAAATTCACCGCATACATTTTTACTCTCTCTAATACGTCCATTTTTTTGCATTTTCATAATGGCGATTCCTTTTGGTGAAATAAAAAAAAAAAACCGAAAAATTCCACATCCAAGCAGAGAAATAAGGTTTTTTTTTTTCTTCTCTCGTATTAATATTTTCGATACAAATCGAATATAGAATATAATGTAGAGAAAGGTCGTTTCTTTCTCATATACGTAGAATAATAGTTTTTTGCTTATTTTTCCCCTTTTCAATTTTCCTAACATTTTCCATCGAATCGAAACACTCTCTTACATATACTCCATACACACACACACACACACACACTACCACCACACATATTTAATATATCACATGAATAATATCACGAGACTCTCCTCTCGAACCGCGTTATACTAAACACACACACACACACACACACACAACGAAGGAACGACGTCGTAGGATCAGTTTATGGAACGAGGGATTTCGGATTTCCGAGACGAATTTCACTGTTATTCCCCGGTATTATGGTAATTTTTCAAAACATTTCCCGAGTGCGCGCGAATGACGTTATTGGTAACTGTTTGAAAATTAAAATTGACTGACGTTATTATTATTTATTTTTGTTTTTTTTTTTCCAGTTTTTGACATCACAACAAGGGGGTGGGGTAATGGCAGAGTCGTTTTCACCCTCTCTCCCACGAGAATATATATATATATATATCTCGTTGAAACCGTATACGATTTTTGTTCAGCACAACGTTGATAATCAAAAAGTTTCAATTTTTATCATCGCTTCATTTGTTTTAAAAAACAGAGTACAGGGGTTTTTTGCAAAAATAAAAAAAAAAAAACCCCTATAATATACAGTAGAGACTTTCCGCGTATCGACGACGCATTAATCGAAATACCCAATCTTCAGATCGTGTTTGTTTAACGCACTAAAAGCATCGCATCAGTTTCGGGGCAAAATAAAAATCCTTTCACCGCCGATCGCCATTCCATCATCATCGCAGCTCGCTCGTGATCGTAAACGGAAGCCACGGTAAAAATTGCTTTGCGGTTTTCCATCATCGCGCCAAAATAATATAAAATATATATATAGGTACACACGCGCGCATAAAATAAATAAATAAACAAACTTTTTATTATTATTATTATTATTATTTTTTTTATCAGAACATAATAAAAGGGAGCGACATCATTCATCTCTGTGGCACCACATACCACCTTCAACGTCCACATCATAGTTATCCTCCCCTACTCGTCTCGCGCTGAAACACTACATTCTTCTCCCTTTCCCGTTCCATCGAAAGTTATTAGGGAAAATATTTCTCCCTAGAGTGTACTTTCTATATCGGTACAAACAACAACAGGTATCCCGGGCCTTTTTTATGTTATAAAAGGCAGTTTCCCCCCCCACCCCACATTCCCCCGGTCGGTAGTTCCGATCACACGGTTTTCACATTCGTGAAACTACTGTGTTTTTTTTTTTTTTTTTTTATTACTACTATATAATATTATTATTATCATCACCGTCGTCGGGGTTTTTTTTTTCAATATAGTATTCTATAATAAGAAAAATCTGAAAAATAAAGGACTTGTGGGTGGGGGAAAAAAAAAAAAAAACTCTGTCGATTTAATACGCGATGCATAATGTATATATATATATATATATATATATATATATATACGTACAGGCGACAGCAGGTGCACCGTGCTTACCCGTGTTACCCATGGCGTATTTTTTCTTTTTGATAAATAGTCGTCGTCACCAAGGCATCCTTCTCTGTGTTTTCTATTCAGATTTTATGTACCTTCGACCTCTATTGTCCGTAAGTACGGTGTTTTGACAAAAGGTGACAAAACTTTTTTTGGACAACTCTCCCCCACACCACGTCCTACACACACACACACACACACATATATATACACACTCTTTCATGGGGGGGGGGGGGCGCGCGCGCGAACGTCGTCTTAGCAGCCGGAAAAATTCGCTACAAAAGCCGCGTCGTTTATCATCTCACCAAACACTCGCGGTTCTCGCCTCTCTTCTCCTCTCCACGACCCGAAGTCGAAAGTTTGTTTTATTACCCTCACTGCCCCCTCTTTACCTTCTCTTCCGTCGCCGCTACCGCACGACTATTGTTGTTGCTCTATTGATATATATATATATATATTTCCCCCCCTTATTTCATAAACGTATTAAAAATCCCGACGTTCATAGAAAACACGTCGTCCAAAAATCGATTTAAAAATGTTACACGCGCGGTCAGATAATTTCCCAAAAACACATAATATATTATAATACAGGGTGGGGCACTGAAACGGACGATATGAAAAACAAATTTTCTCGATAACAATTCGACATATAAGAATGCTTACACTAAATACTAATAGTTTTAAAATAAAATGCCGTTCGGCGAACATGGAATAGTGGAGTGGTGGTAAACAACGTGCTTGTGCGATAAAATTGTAGTTATTGCAAAAATAACGACCGATATATGTATATGTGGCGGCACAGCAATTTCCAATATTTCCGAAATTCTAAACTCAACTCAAAATTGGTTCCAATGTTTTTGAAATTTTTATGAAGTTGTTCTCTAGTGATCATTTTTAGTGGTTTTTCATAGTTTCAAGTTTCTAGCAACATTGATTTTGAACTTATGTTAAAAAGCAATTTTAAATTTTACGAAAATTCCGGTAATTGCATATTTTGCCGGTCTTTGGTCAATTTTTCGACAGATTTTCCACGTTTTTCGAAAAAGTATTGAGAAATTGGAACAATGACCTCTTTTGAAGTACCATCTGGGCGTGTGATTCGGAATTCATAGATTTAGGTACTGATCGAAACTTTTAGACAAGTATTCCTATACGAAAAAGTGTTCACAGAAGAGAAAAAAAAAATAATAATAAAAAATAAATATCATTGTAAAATATTATAAGTTACAGTGCTCCGCTCAGAAACTAAAAATAAATGGCATGTTATGCACTTTGTTTAAAATATAATAATAATGCATAATCATTAGATATTTATTTTAAAATTAAACTTTGAAAAACGGCCCCACCCTGTATAAAAAAACAAATCGTCCATTATCATATTATTATATTGTAAAATCCGTTAATCCGTACTCCGTTCACCACTACTATTGCTGTTGTTAATAAGTATTATTAGTGTTATCGTAACTAAAATAGTAGTCGGATAAAAGCATTACGTATATAATATAGGAATTTAAATTATTTGACTCGTTAGAAAAAAAAAAAAAAATTTTTCAATAAAACGATTCTGAACGAGGGAAGTTAATACGTAATATAAAAAAAAAATTTTCACATTTTCGAAATTTTCTTGCGCCAAAATCTTTTTTATACGATTTTCCATCTATGTTGAAATTTTCATAAAATTCTGATCAAAAAATGATGGTTTTCGAGTCGTTTTCGTCTAATTTTGGATAGTTTTTTCCAAAAAAAAACCATTGAAGAATTGAGAAATTCAAAAAATGACCTCTCTAAAGTACAATCTAGAGGCGAATCGGGTTTCAAAAAGTTGTTGATCGAAACTTTTGGACAAGTATTT
>JAIPRM010000599.1:0-51876 GCA_025469315.1 Stegophylla sp. TES_Ste_2020 | reverse complement strand
TTATAACTAATATATTTGATGTCTTTGGTTTATATTCTTATATTTGCTTAATATTATACATTTTTCTAATATTGTTTAGCGTTTAATATATTATAATTCAAATACTTGTACTATTGGGCAATTGCCCATTTTATTCATATGAATAAATTATTATTATTATTATTATTATATTGTAATTTTTTTGAAAATAATATTCTAATAATTTAGAGTGAAAATGTTTTTCATCAAGAAGTAAACACAATGGGTAAAGTGTAGTATATATACAATGTCTATTAGGAAAATTACATTTTAATCTATATTTTTTTAATATTTAATTACTTGTAAGAGCATAGTACTATAAATAATTATAATATTATAGTACCTATACACGATAAAGTTAGTATATGTGTTACTACTTCGTACTACTGTAACTCACGTTATCGATTTTATAACACGCCGTATAAAAACACATTAAATGAGTTTTGTGGGATCATAACCTAAAAACTAATGTAGAAAATTACTGCTTAGGGTTACAAATCGAATTACAAAAGTGTTGAATTTTTATTCCATAAAATACAAATACGTATTATATTGATACCATTTTATTAATGCAGAATTCACATACTTACATGCACTTGTTTTTTTTTTTAATATGTAATAAAGATTCACATAGGACAACATTCATAATGTACTTAATTCATTAAAATAATTAATGACTATAGAAATCACCTTATTAAAGTTAATAGAATTATTTACATTTCGATTTCGATCATAATACATTAATAATTACTGATTAGTGTATTATTATTTAATTTTGAAACGAATTTAATTAATTAAAGGGATCAGTGAAAAAAATAAAAACAATATTACCTTCCTGGCATTTTTTTAAAAAGCGATGTTATTATTTTATGAATAAAAGCAATATAATATATTACACATTGTGTATAGAATTCTCGAACGAAATTTAAATAAATTGAAAATGTGTTATTTATGCTACCATTCGTGGCATTAATTAATAGCGCTAAAAATGATTTCCTAAATAATTATAAAATTATTATTAGTTATCAGTTTAAATGCCCATGGTATGGGATTCTATTTCTGAGGATTTTCCGTGATAATTTTCATATCAATTATGTTTGTAAATGTATGTTCCAAAAAGCATTAAAATATAAATTATTCAATTATCGAAGGTTTCAAACTGAAGACAAAAATGTTAACGTGTCAAATGAATTGGAAAATCAAAATTGAAAAAGTTTTTACAAACTTTCAGGTATATTAATATTTATTCATCATAAATCTCAAAAGTCACTTAGTAAGGGCTCTCTACATACCAACTTCGTTAAACTACAAATATTTAATCAACGAGTAGGTACTAGTACAACTGGAATGTACTCAAATAAAGAACACATTTTTTCAACATGGGTTTCAGTATATTTTGTGTACATAGTACCGGTGAATTTGGTATGTACGAGTAATAAACATGAATATTTTAAATTATATAACGATGACATGTTACACTTTACAATATAATACGATTTTATATAATGTTCACATGCTATATCCTAAAGGATAAATAAATTACTTAATAATAATTAATTACACATTTTTTAATCGTCAAAATAATATTAATTATTTTATGGACTTGACAAAATTATTATTTAATTTGTGTTAAGGCGTAATTATAAAATGTATTAATAGGAAAAAAACTTTTTCAATCAAAAATCATTAAAGATTAAACAATGTTTATTATATTAATAGTTACACCTTAAAATGTGTTGAATAAGAGAAGCAGTGAGTAGGTTCCTATATAATAATAGGATCGAAATAATTATTTTGGTGACATCCCCTCCATTATAATAAATAAATATATATATATATATATATATATATATATATACACGACATTTTATAGTGATATCCTTTTGTACATAAATAATTTATCAAACCTAATGAACATTGAAAATTAATATGCAAAATAGTGAATTTTTTGGCTTCTACAAATATAAATTTAAAAACACACAATATTTTCATTTTTCTGATTTTTGCTGATTGTAATGTACCTAAATGTGGTATTTTATCAATTATATTAAATTTGATTATTCTGTTAAATATTATCAGTTCATATCGCAATTATTGGTAGATGACTTAAGAATTTTGAGTTTAACTTAAAAAATTTAAGAATTAAGAAATTCAAAAAATGTACTCTTTTAAGTACCAACTAGAGGCAAATCCTGTTTCAAAAAGTTGCCGA
The DNA here is from genome assembly GCA_025469315.1 of Stegophylla sp. TES_Ste_2020. Classification (NCBI taxonomy): domain Eukaryota; kingdom Metazoa; phylum Arthropoda; class Insecta; order Hemiptera; family Aphididae; genus Stegophylla; species Stegophylla sp. TES_Ste_2020. Next base: position 49,646 of record JAIPRM010000599.1, on the reverse strand, counting down.
TAGAGAATTTTGGACAAGTATTTCTATGCGAAAAAAAATAATAAATAAAAAATAAACATCATTGTAAAAACACTAGCTTCTTCACTTCGTCCAGAATCTCAAAAAAAAGGCCAAGTATGGTATACACCCGGTATAGCCGTTCGTATTTCGATCATATAATATATATATATTATATATATTGGAGGGCATTACGGACAAAATTGAAATGAAAACATAGGCGCAATTCTAAGCGAGATGTCAAAACAACCAAAAACGTATTACATAATCTAATAAGAATCACGTGTCGCCTCGTCAAAACTGTGAACGCGTTCGAGTTTATTGTGTTCACAGTCGATTCAATAATATATTATTTCGTTTATAGTTATATTTTGGCTCTGCAGTTCGCACGCGGTCAGATTATTGGAACAAAATCGCCCGCGAAATACACTCGTTATCGTACAATAGACATTGCAACATCAGGGGTAGAGAACCAGTGACAAAAATATCTAAATTTTCGTACTACACACTTTGTACTACTAGTATATTGTCTATATTTTCGATCTTTGTCTCCAACACTCTTTTTACTTCATTAAAATACTTTAATTAAATGCATGACCCCCCCTCATAAAAAAAAAAAAACAACAATATTCACAAATTTATTAGGACCACATACATTTCACGCTATTACAGCTGATATCTTCTAAACAAACTTTTTCAATCAATTATAAAATATCGCAATAACAAAATTAAAAATATAAATTGTCACAATGCAATCCCCCTACACACTTTTTCATTTTTCACTACACTTTTTAATATTTCGTACTACACAAAATTTTTGTCCCTGGGTAGAACACGGTTTCGTCGTCATCGCTGGATTTAGATGTGAATTCCAAACGCGGACTTGCCCCTCCCCCCAATAATGTGAAAATAAATTTAAAACGTACGCGATATTTCCATGATAGGCGACACGCACTCCGATCGAATGTCATAAACGCGTGCGATCGATCGACCAAAACGTATATGAGTCCGTACGTCGTAAACACATACGTCTCGTATGAAATATGAAATGACAACACGCGTTACCATCTAACCGATAATTGTGTACCTGGTGTGGATCTGAAAGGAGGGGTGACAGGATGATCACCCTCTCTCAGAAATTTTAAAACGCATAAGACGTGTAAAAACTGTATCGATTTTATGTGTATTTGATAAATTTTTGTCAAATCGCACCCTTCCCCCTCCGAAAAAATATATAAATAAAAATCGAGCCTTGGATCCACCCCTGTTGAGTACTCACTTCCAACACGTCGCTTCAGTTAGTCAACTCGTAATACGTTTCAGATGACTGTTGCGACAGCTTCTCGAAATCACAATAATATTCCATGTCCCGAATGCGTTTCTCACAGTCATTATTATTATTGTTATTATTATTTTGTTTGTTTTATTTGAATATTCAAAAGATAATGGGCCCTACTGAATAATTTCGTGTTGAGGGACTATGACTTAATAATGTACAATTAAGTTTGATAAAATATATATTAATGAATAAACAAATAAGAAAAGGACTTACGTCAATAACAGAACTCGAAAGTGACAAAAATAACAGTTATGATATGGCTTATTGTAATCTTACATTACTAATATCCTAATAAATAATAAATGTATAATAATAATAATTATATGTTTTAATAAATTACTATATTAGTGTAATAATGTTTACAACAATACAATATTATACTAGCATGTTGATCACTGATTATATGATTCATATTAAATCAATGCTCTATCGTTAGTCAAAGAATTCTTTTTTTTAAATCTTTTTTAAGAATTACTTGTTTTTACTACCAGTGATAGCTGATTAAAGATTTTTGATCCTATGTAAAGGAAAATCGACTGAGTTAAGTTTCTATGCATGTTGAGTACTTTAATATTTGACAATAATTGCCTAGTGTTGTAGCTGTGATCAATATTGTATTAATGAGATTATTTTTTAATGATATATATAACAGAGGCTTTATTAAATATTTTTATTACTGGTAAAACATTTAGATCTCTGTATGAACAGTTCGGTATGGTACAATGGATTTTTATTTATTATTCTTTTATTTTTAATTTTTTTTTTTCTTGGGGATCTAATGCTGAATCGCGTGCACCTCCCCAGATAACAAATAATGTTAATGATGGGTATGGTTAAAGCTAGGTATACCGTTTTCAAATTCAATGAGTTTATAGCTACATTTTTATAAGCACACAATATAATTCTGAATTCATTCTTTACTGATTTTTTAATTATTATTATTAATTATTTACTTATTGTCTCGGGTACAAAATGATTTCCATCAATAATATTATTATCAATAAAACATACCTAGTGATCTCCGATGATCTGCACCAGTGAGTCTGACATGCAAAAGATTATTTGGTTTACGCGCATATATACGTATATATAGTGTTATGGATACTAGTGTAGTAACTACAGGTGGCGTTCGACGGTGTAGACCTGCTGAGGTGAACCGTTATATAATATTCCGTGTGCATATATTATGTCGAAAAAAAATTCCGTGATTCGCAAAATTTGATCAGCACGCACTCTACGCGGTCGGGGGACGTTCAGCTCGTGGTGTGGTCGGCTACACTACTGTTTCCCGGGTGTAGTATAAACGCGGGTGGAAAACGAATCGCCACCAACGCGTCACACCGGGTGAGGCGACTCTGTCTTACACGCCCCTCTCCCCTCCCCCCCCACACAACCACCTTACTGGGCCGGAAAACGCGGCACTCTTTGCCACGCGCGCGCTTAAAATTCTTTCGCGAAAACAATTTCTTCTTCATTGTACCCTCCCCCCCCCGTCAGGCCCACCACACTTCGGTCAGTTTTTCGTATACACCTCCTTCTATTAGGTACATCAGAAACGCGTTTGGGGGAAACTTAGGCGTGAGGGGTGTGAGAAAAGATAATTATCGAGTTCCATTATTAATAATATTTTATTAGGTAACTTGTACAATATAAATGAGCAATGAGTAAAAGATAGAAGATAAAATATAAGTATCAAACACTATCAAAATTAAAACTATACAAAAATCTTTTACAATCTATAACGTTTTCGAAACAAATAAATCAATATAAACACGGGACAAGCTCAAATACACATGAACTATAACATTAAGTTTTTTACATAAATTTGATTTTACTATAATTCTCTACATTATGTGCTCCAAAAGTTGTATTCCTATTCACTGACATGTACAAATATATAATTTATGAGAAATAAAATGAGATCTAGTTTCTTGTAAAACACCATTGATAATATTTTCCCAGTTACTATAAACTACATTAATTCTGACCAATTGCGTTCTATTCAGTATAAAATATTTTAAAAGTTTTGGTCACACCCGATTCACCCGATTTCAACCGAAATCGTGTGGACGTCCTAAGATCTTAATTATTATTCTATTGAATCTATTTATAATGGTCACAATATATTAGTAAATTACGGTAGTGTGCGACCGATGACGAGAATAAACAATATTATTAAAGCTGAAAATATCCTGTTTGGTTATATATTTCGGGAGACTGCAATATTTTTCCGTGTGCGGGTGAAATTTTTCCAAAATATAAAAATTGAAAACATGTTTTAAATTATATCTCTTGTTCTCAAAAAATGTGATTAATGTATGTGTTTTATAAGTTGTGGGGAAAAACGTGTGAAATTCAACATACTTTCACTTTTTTTCAAATATTCAATATATCTGGCCACCATTATTTTTCTATGTTTTTAGAAAACAGTCAATGCTTTGAAACAGAGTTAGTTTCCAAAAATCAGAGTTTGTTTGATTCGTTGATGACAACTACTGAACGTCATACGGCGCATATCACAATATATCAGAATTAGTGTAACTAGTGTAGGTGGTCTTAAATAAGCTTTATCGAGTTTTTTTTTTTTTAAAATATCATTGTTAAACTAAATCAAAGGATTTTGATTGGATCTAGGAGGATATTAATAGCTTTGTTTTAATTATCCAACTAAATGTATGGGAATTATCGGAAATATAAAGTTTATATATTCTAGGAAAATACATATATAATTAATTTTACGAATGTACTGATTAAAAGACGTATTGAGACGCTTTCACAGAACTTACCTAACTTTCCGATTTTCTAATGAATGTGATTAATTTAAGCAGCTCTTTACTGACATTACCCATTAATGAATTCACTTCATACTTCATATTATGTGTACGAAATTATTATTAAATAACAAATAATAATTACATAATTCACAAGTAAAATGTAAATATGAAAAATAATAAATCCAGAATTTATAACCATGTGTAGAAATCGCGTTAGAATATTTCTTCAAGCTTTACGACCGAACCGAATTTGTCAGCACAAATATCGTTTTCGGTCTAAAAGCTAATTAAATACTGTTCCATAATTACAGTACACGAGCGGTTAAATTAAATTCCTCGACAGTTCGAGACTAATTTCACTAATACCTCGAATAATGATTATTATAATATTAATGCGTTTACCAACCAAAAGAATCGACGTAAGGATATTTAACACTTATTTAAGATTGTGATCACCTACTCCTATAATTATACCTACTCAGTGCATACATTAAATATGTATTGGATTTTTAAACTAAGTATTCTTCTTAAATGCATAATATATAATAATTTATATTATGTTATTAATAACTCAAAGCTTTAAAATTGTGTGTTTTTAAAATATCGAGGAAAAGGAATAAATAAAATTGTGGTTAGGTACCTATAAGGACAGGCGAAAAAATGTCCACAGCCCTATGCATATTTTTCTATACATACGCTTATGTATTATACAAGTTCAAAAATAACATTATCGTCATAACTCCGCACCGCAGATATTGTTATTATTTATTAATACTGCATCGAGCACTACCACTGTAATGATTTTTCTCAAACCCTTAAACCACAATATTGTAGTGTGAATAGCCAACGGTAATAGCCAAAGTGAGAGGTTCCTCCCATATTTTGGGGTTGTTTTTGGAATGCGCCGAGACTACTGTCGAAACGACTTATTATTTGGGTGCACAAAGTCAAGGAAAAAATCAAGAAATTATGAATAATAATTTTAGAACATACATTTATAATGTATTTTAGTGATTTAATGAATAATATTATCTCATTTAAACATTCAATTATTTTAGATTCTAAGTGGAGCAAAGAAGCTGGTGATTTTACATTTATGTTTATCTTTATTATTATTATTATTATTATTATTATTATTATTATTATTATAAGACGAATAAAGTAACTCGTGATTTCGGGTATAAATATTTAAGCGAGTGAAGATTTGAAACTTTCAAACCCTGTATTAAGCAAAGAGTATAAAATAAATTTAACTTCTCAAAAGTACAAACAAGTGCAAAGTGCATATTTTAAACATAATAGCGGTGTATAAGATTCACAAGGGAGACCGCCACCGTTGTCGAATAATCGTTTTCGTTAATGCAATGCAATTTCTGACTACGCGTCTGTATTTTGTCTAATTATTATTTAATTTGCTTTTTTATAATAGTGAAAGGAACAAATATTTTTTAATTTATGTGTGTTCAAAACAAAACGCTATGTCAAATATTATGCCTACACTACAATAATAATACCCATATTGAACATGACATGTTTTCAAAGACGAAGTGACAATCGCCTAATAATAATACATCAATTAACTGCAGACTTAAAAAAGAGACCAATCATTTCGCGGCAGCAGTATTAGACAAATGGAATAAAACGTATCGCGGCGAGCTGTGACGTCATTCGTTCCGTGAACAGTTTTTAAACATTAATTCATCTCAGAGCGTTGTTTAAATTATTTCTTCTCTCCGCTGTTGCCACGCTAAGAGGAATTGTTTGGATAGCATAATGACGAGAACAAATGATTCTTCTTCTCTTTATAATATTCAATAAGGAGAAATCTGGTGGAAGAACTGTGGACACTTTAAAACCTCTCTAATTTCAGAAAATAATTTTATTTTCACGTGACTCATTTGACATTACTAGGATTGACTGTTACGAAAAATAATTTCTCCAGCGTACTACAACAAAATATACCTCTAATAATCGTCAACTGGAAAGAGTTCAAAAAAAAATTCCCGAGATTCGTCAGTTACTTACCATAACATTGATTGCCCTCCCCACAATTACGCTCCTGTTTTATCACATTTAAACCTTAATTCTTTAGCTGACCGTTGAGGCTGCAGCAGCCAATTTATCATTCCTATAAAATTTACTCAATGGAAAATTGACTCTCCGTCTCTTTGTTCTCTCAACTTCTCGCCCCATGCGTCGTTCTGTTATCCTTTCCATATCAAAACGTCTCATACAAATTATTTAGCTAACCAACCACTTCTTCGCTGCATGCAATAATAGCAAACTTGGACCCCTCCTTCTTTTTTTCTCATAGATTTTTATAAATTGTTATTTTCTTCTTCGTTTCTGTCAACTATTCAAATACTGTTAATCATACACTTTGTCCTTTTTAATTGTAAACATTACTTAAAATTCTACCATCATTTAAAAATTATATTTAAAAGCTGTGTGTTATTAAACAAATAATTAAACTATAATGTTTCGGTAACTCGGTCGTCACGTCAAATCGACGGACGGTATATTTCGTGTACGAGTGGATTTACCCGATTGAGCCGTTGTAAGTACGAAATCTTCAGTAAAACGTTCTAGCTTTGTGTACTGCGTTTTTTTTTTTTTTTGTTTCTTACACTGGGCGGAAATCGGGAGGTCAGCGAGCAAATAGTGTGAGGGTTATGTTGACACGCGTCAAGGTCAATAGGCGTGTACTGATGAGATTGATTTCCGATATATAACCGAGATTTTTCAACGGTGTGTTTTTGTATTCGATTTACACTTGACAATAATATTTTCACCGAACGAGGTGAATATTGCGTCTTCTCTGTAAAGGCACTCCAAGAGATAAAATAAGAAAAGTAAATCAACTTTTTTGCTGACCACGCGAATGTCGGTGATAGTTTAATAACTTTAAAATAATAAAAGTAAGCCGATGTGAGTCATTGGGCTAATAATAATAATATAACGCACGTCTATAGTCAGCACTTTTAAACCTATCGTTTTAGTGTACTAAAGGGATTTTTTGTTGTGTTATAGATAAACGATAAAAGACTATCCACATTCTATATGTGAATTATACTTATCAGTATCAGTGACTCGCAGTTAGTTAGTTCAATCCTTTTTACACTGAGAACTATTTGTTATTTATAAATGAAATAATGTCCAAATTAAATAAGATTAATTGCTTCGCTGCCAATTATCCTATTTTAAATATCCAACGATACAAAAATTAAGCACAGTTTAAAATAATGATAATATCTTCAAAGTTATGTATTGAGCAACTGATTTCAGATTTATCAGCAAAGTTTATATTAATATAAAGCTTGTCAAAAACGATTTTCAGATGAAAAAAAAAAAAATCGTTCCTTTGATTTCTTTCAATTCTGTGAAATGTAAAGAGAATGAAATTCTTCTTTTATGTTTAATAAAATAACTGGGAATTTATATTTCATAAAAGAAACATGCGAACACATAAAGTTTTACAAATACCACGTTTCAAATTAATTTTCTGTTGTTTATTACATTATAACCAATACCTATATACTATTTATTTGTATTTATATATTTATTTATTTTAATAAACTGAACACTGATAGTTATTTTATTTATTAAATATGTAACTTCGAAATAAAATTAAAAAATGACTTAAAACAAAATTAATTATTGCTTTTGAATTGAAAATAAGTTCAAGAAGTAATCATATTCTTCCTTCCCAAATCAGGTTTTGAACCCAAATCCTTTTTCACTGGGGGAAAAACTAAGCCTATTACTTTTTTAAAATATCATTCAACGCTCTGGTTATCTGAAATAGTTTTTATTCCGTGCTTGTTAAATGGTTTCACATTAGAGAACCTCAAAATATAATACGAACGAAAGCCTACGGAGAAAATTCTGATTTCACCATGGACCGATCCACTTATACTTATCAGTGATAGACGTACGGGATTGCGGCGCCGCGTGAATTTGTGAATCCGTTGAATACCATATTTTATGGAATAATAAATAAATGAATAGTCAGAGTCGAAAATAATTATTCCACAGTACTTACTATATTTTCAAAATTATTTTACATGCATATATTATTTACATACAGTAACATAACGAAAAAATGATGTTTTTCAATTAGTACACTTAGAATTTATTAAACAAAATAGGAGAAACCAATAATGAGGCTAATTATTAATGAAAAATCATTTTACATATTAAGATAAAAATAAATTACCTTTATTGGACGAGAAAATGACCATGAAAATTTCACATTAATACCAATTAATGTGTATAATTTCATGACTTAATTAAAACAAAAAAAAAAACTCGAATCTTTGTTTTACGATTTGAATGTTAAAAAATATATTAAGAGTTTACGAAAAAAATCCACTTGTAATATCTATTAATTAGTATAGTAAATTTTCAAAAAACTTAACTTAAAAATATAATATAACGTTGTATGGCTTAAAATAAATGTTACCTATTCAAACTAAGTTTATGAAAAATCTGTACCAGACCAATTTAACTACAATGCCGAAAACCCACGCAGTATGCCCAACACGAATTAATAAAATGTTGAAATATTCCATTTTTTCAGTGTAATATATATGAGACATTATATTTTAGTTCAGTGGACAGTCGTCGAGCACTCATGTTACTCGGATCTTTGACCTAAATTCGCGTTTTTCGCGTTGACATAAATAAAGTTTAAATTACTTTAATGGTATATACAAATAAAACAAGCACACGTATACATACATACGGAGACACGGGGTTATTTTTTAAGCTTGCTCATCTCTTTCTAATGAGTTTTAACTTTTTCTAATGCATAAAATCTACTTTTTTTACGTCAAATTTAAAACACCAATAAAACTACGCTTTTGTTAGAAAAAAAAATATAACTAATTATTTATAATAACTCTTCAGCTAAATAATTTATTTATTTATTTTTTTTATCTACTTACATAATAATATTATTCGATATTCTTAGACATCAGACAATCATAAATGTTATCAACTTGTTCTTTAAAATAATAATTTTTCGAAATTCACAAATATTTTTCCAAAGTTTTATCCAATAGTGAGAAATAGGCATCAAAAAATTGGGTAAAAACGGTAAAATTTACTGAAAATTGGATTTCACAAAAGCGGTTTTAATTATCTCGTCGCAATTTCAGAAATAATATTGGTCTAATGGCAATTTTACCAATTGTAAATGAAAACACTACCTGATTTCGAGAGTATTTAAAAAAATGTGTCTCTTAGATAAATATACAACATTGGAAATTGTGATATTTTTGTACATATTTACCTATCCTTTTATAGGCTATTGGTGATAAGTATGATCGGAAGCGAAACGGATCAGTTTCAATCGACTCCGATTATTCTATTATTTACTTAAAACAATGAATAGAAAATAATAAAGATTTCACTGATAATTTAACTTAAGGTTTTGTATTAACTAAAATCCTAATAACACAATAATTGACTATGGGGTCTGAATTTTCGGCACGATTCGCCATTGTCTGACTTCTCCGGAAAATAAAAAAAAATTATAAAACACAACACAGTAAATCGGAGATTATTATTATGCTGCAACTCCATCCCTTGCACCCCTGGAGACAGCACTGCATCTAATGATAAAATATATATTATAATACGGACTGAATGACGGTCATTCTGTAACGAATTCATTGTATATGTATATATAACTAATATTATGTAAATTATTAGATTCGTTCCGTGAGTACGCCAAGTGTATTGTGCGTGTGTTTGTGTGCGCGCGCGCGCGCGCCCGGGTGCGTTTTTTTCAAATGATGAATAATTAAGTGCCTCGTTCGGAAAATGCGCGTGAGTGTGTGTTTATGGAATTGGAATAGTAATGGTTTTGTATACACGTATACACTGTGCACAGGTAGGTATTAATATGTTAACAGAACGCGGTGTATAACTGATAATATAATGTATACGGGTTATGACGGGATAATGATATGTTCAAAGGTCCGAAAATAACCACTGTCTACGCTTGATTATATCAGTGTTGGGGGGGGGGGAGAGGAAAAAATTAATTTCAAGATGTAATGTATTTGTTATTGATAATAATGAATGGGTTCTCCCCGTTCACATTCGTCAGAATATAACTGTCATTCCAAAAACTAAAAAGAAATAATAACTCTTCGAGTTCTTGGGATTTTGGAATTTTATGAGATTAATATTACTATGTGGGTTTATATATTGGAAGAGTATAAAATTTTTATTTTTATCTTAAATTTTGTACTGCATTCTGTTTGAAATTCCATTCTTTGGCAATCACATCCCGATTACCAACTCACGTATTCTTAGTTGTTAGTCACTTAATATTAAAACGATTGCATATTTTATGAATGAATTCTTCTAAAAAGATGTAATTTAGAATAGTTTTTTTAGAACCTTCTAACCTTATGAAATATTCAATAAAAGCTATATTTTTTTTTTATTTTCATTTTTTTAATTCTATGTATTTAAATATGTTTAAATAGTACTATTACAATCAGATTGTGCGTTCGGAATTGAAATTTGAATCAAAATAAAGTAAAATTCGCTTTGTGACAAATAATACAGGTATAATAATATACATTTTAAACTATATAATATATAGGTTTTAATTGTGAATATAACAATATTATTTTATCAAACCAATTAACTAATGAGTATACGCAGGTAGTATACTATTGTAATCAATCATCAATATTACATTTTATTATATTTTATAAATCGGGTTACCAATATAATATGTAAGCGCTAAATTCGCTTTCTAAGACCACTGTGGCCCGGGCAGAAAATGTTCATTATTCATTACTCATTAGCGTACATACCGTGTAATGCCAGGTAAATGGAGCGAGTTGCGATACGCTTAAATGCTAGCACACAAGTTTGAAAATGTGTCATGAAAATATATTATGATTGTTGGCGGTGTGGAAAAATGATATACTTACCGCGTTGTCTCGCATCAGCACGAATAAAGTTTTACCTAACCATAGTGTTGAAAGTTACATTAATTAGATGTCCAAAAATAGTTACCCGAACGCCATAGAAATTATTATTACATTTTCAACGCAATCGAATATACATATAACGCATCGGAAATGTACTTTATATATTTAATAAGTCCAGTGACCTGTGCCACCAATAGCGGTTAAAATGAAATTTAATTAATATACAAATAGAGACGTTAAATTTCAGGAATTTAATTTTTGAGAAATTTCTTAGAGGAAATTTCCAGAAATTTTATGAAATGTGTATAAATGATACTCAATATAACATAGTTATTCATATAAATATTATTTATATATCTTTTTTTTTAACAAATCATACGATTAATAAAAAAGCTTATTACTTTAAAATTTACATATTATATATTTTATACGAAATAACTATATATTCATGTACTCATATTCTCATATGTCTTATCAAAACAACATTTACATAAACAAAAACTATTATTCAAATGGTTTTACTAAGAAATTTCTAAATTGAAATTTCCCACTTACATCACTATATATATAAATCAGTATGGAATTGGGAAATGTAATTTCTATTAAATTCTCTAGGAATAGTATCGTTTAAATGTAGTCTAAGTGCATTTTTTTTTTTTTTTTTTTTGATATCGTATTTTTCACATATTCGGTCCAATAATCAATTACTAAGTAAAATAACGTTTTCAAGTGTGCAAATAATTTATAAATAATAAAATATAAAGTCCATTTATCTTTAAAATTAAATATGAATACCGAAATTCAATACTTAACGTTATAATTTCGTCTTAACTATTAAATATTCTTAATTAAGGTCTTTCATAGATTGACTGAACGAACCCTGCAATTATTAATATATAAGTTAATCAATCGTATTTGTATATATATATGTATATAAAATAAAGGGTCGAATATTTAAACATAATAATAATAATTTATAACCGAAGAGAATGCACTAAATGTAAATAAATTAGAAATTTCAGATACAGAGACATTTATTATCGTCAACCCATTAAACCTTTTTCATTTTGTTTTCTATCATTTATAGCAGAATATCAGTGATACGTCATTCGAATCGATTATTCAAGCAATCTTATGCCCAAACAGTGTGTGAATAAATTTTTTTTTTGGATGGATTTAATATTATAATAATTGGATAATATATATTCATATTTTCGCCGAAAAGACATTTAATAGATATGGATATTTCATAAATGCGCATGTCCCGCGACACTAAACTTAAATTTTCAACATTCGACACACTTATCTTAAATTTAGACCAGGATTTATGCACACGAAATATAATTTATACGCAAATTAATATTTTACTAACGATTTTATACGTTTCAAACAATAGAACGGTATATTTTAAAACATTCTAGAAAATGTATTTTTCTGTTCCAACAAAAACATAATGTAACTCTGCTCGAAATAAAAAAATGCTATATATGTATAAAGGAAAAAATGTGATATTGTTTAAAAGCTAAGTAGTTCATCGTCTTATAAAAACATATTATTGCAATAAATGTCGAGATGTTTACTTCGTATCGATTACACACAATACAGCCATTGTTGTATACATGTATGTGTATCGATAACTGCGGGAGGTTATACAAGTATATAGTACATATTAGGGTGGTCGTTTTTGGACTTCATCACGGATTTTCGATTTTCCATTGATCTTTCCAAATAATGTTGTCAACAGTTCTATAATTTTATCCCAATATTAATCCAAACTTTTACGTTTAAATAACAGCTGCAGTTATTATGTTATTCGAGTTCTGGCAAAATTCCAAAAATTCCGAAATAGACTAGAATGGATAGTAGGTGCTTCCTCCTTCCGACAATAGATTACAATTCGATAATTTATTTATTATTTTTTGCACATGCGCAATAAACTACTGTAATTTATTTATTCTTTTTGTAAATTGCTAAATGGCCTCATATTTCGATAGAAATGGTACTCAATCATTCATTCGTATACTTACTTCTTCTTTTTTTCCTCTACTCACAAAACCCTATTATGAAATACTCGAGCATACGCAGTTTGCATTTCAATATTTCACTTTTTTTTTTACGATTTATTCATGCATTCTTTCTTTTTTTTTTTTTATCAACTAATAAAATCAATAAATTTGTATTTGCATGAAACCTAATTTAGCTGAAATTTAGAGACTTAGTATGATTATTTTGTATAAACATGCACACATTTAATACACATCCGGACAAATAGGCAACCATTTTTTTATAATTAAATTCGATAGACATCAAAAAAAAAAAAAAAATTATTTATAAGTAGATATCGTTGATTGAATTCAGATTTTGTGTGTGGAATATAAAAGTCGAATTTCTGAAGTAATGATTAACTATTATTTTTACCGAAAAATAAGACCGTTTAGCAAATAAAAATATAATAAATAAATTATTTTTATTTTTTATTAAACGGGAGAGATAACCCAATACTTACAACATACATACATTAAGAAAAAGTGTACAATGATACAGATCATAAAATATTGATTACACAGTTCATAAAAACATAGTACTAAATAAATGATAAGAAATAAACTACATAAAGTGTTGAATTGTTATAAAGAACTAGGAATAAACTTAATGTAAAATGTAAAATCTAATATTAACATTTATCATAATAAATATGATGAAATATGGTAGTTTGAATACTGTACTTAAAGTTACATAATTAGTGGAAAGAAAATAAGTCAATGTTATATTAATTGGTTAGTTGCATAATACGGCGAATCGAGCTATTCATCGCATAATTAGTTCGTTAGTTGGAGGCATAGAATGTAACGTGAGATCTTTAAGGACCATTAAGGACAATAACGGTTAAGTAACTCAGGAAGTCAGGACAGTCGATATTATTATGTATATATGAAAAATACTAATCAAATTTTATCCAACATAATTCAAGAGAATCGAGAAAGAGAATATTCAAAATAGTAAAACGTAAGACGAGTGGGGTGCACGAGGGATATTACAACGGTAACAAAGGATTATATATTTCGCAACCACAATAACAACTATAACAAATCAAGTGTCGAAATTAAGAAGTTCTCTAATTGTTATAGAATTTTTTCGAAACCAAAAAAAAAAAATAATAATAGCCGCGAATTGTTGAAATTTCCGTGTTCTTAAGAATCGTAAACCTTTGAAGCGATTTTGGCGCGGGTTATCGAAACATTGAGAGAAAATTATGAAATATATTTATTTTTTTTACCTACCAAATTAAATCGATGCATCGTGTGTGATCCAAAAATTTGTGATAAATTTCAAAATCACCTAAATATATATTATGTACTAGAAGTTATTGAGCTGAGAAGTAGATAAAATAGTTTTAAAGCGTGAAAATAGGATTAAAAAATAAACACTGTCAACGCTCGAGGACAGTGTGTGTGTGTGTGTGCGTAGGACGAATAAAAAGGTAAACCTAATTTCAGATCTGAGATTTTGGGTTTATGTACGTGTGTGTATATATATATATTTATACATATTGTATGAGGTATACGATCGCTCGCGAGTTCTCTTTGCCTTCAGTGCAACCCCGTCGGACGTCCGATCGATTGTGCTCGCGTTCGCCGTCAGAGTTCCTATTGCAAGCGGCGGCGGCGGCAACGGCGGCACCCTGCACCGACTCTTTGTCTACATTCCCTCTTTTACGCCATTCTTCTCCCCACCACTTTCCGCCCCTCTACACACACACACACACACACACACACACTCACACGTGTATATATACACATATACACACATACAAAGTCGCTGACGTTTTTCGCGTACGGGTGCTATTGTTATTACCGCGGGAGACGAAACGAACCGGGACGAGAGCAAGTGAGTGGATAGGGTGCAGCGGCAGCAGAAGCAGAAGCAGTAGCAGTAGCAGCAGCCAGCAGGCAATGGCAACAGCAGACGGTAGTGTATATAAGGGGATTTCGCCGGGTAAAGAGTGTAACGCGCGGCGACGAAGACAAATCGTCCGGTCCGCCGTTGTTGGAATAGAACGCATTTTTATTATACGGACAGTGGAGGAAAAAAAAAATGACGGGAGAAAAAAAAAGCTGTGTAACCGTGCAGACGTTTATTTGTTACTGCCGCCGCCGCCGGAAAACGGGAAACGAGAGGCGACAGAAAAAGCATCGCACTAGCGGCATTAGCGAAATGAGAGAGCGTTGTTGTTGTTGTTGCCGTTATGTGTTTTCCTCTCGCCCGCATTCGACTTTTATACCACTGAAGGACAATGTCATCACCACGTTACCACCACCACCACACCTATAATATTAAACCGCATACGTTAAACTGTGTGCGGGAGGCAGGGAGGGGAGCGTTTAAACCCTCCCTGGAGTGTTGAAAAATAAAAATTTCAAAAATTAATTAACGAATGCAATTATTTTGCCACGTCAATCTACTATACTCTGATAAACTTACGACTTCAAAAATTTTTTTTAAACAAAATATCAGCTTTTGCATTTTGTTCGAGCCTATTGTCGTCTATCAGAAAAAAAAAAACCCTTTTCCAACCCCGTAAGGGTCGTGTTATCGAAATCTGTTTTTCGACCGTCGATAGGTTTTATAGTTTTGTCGATTACGTGCAAATGTGTTCGGCCACTATATACCCTATGTCCCTGCAGCTGTCGGTCGTTTCTGTTGCTACCGCTTCATGTTGCATCCGCACACGACCGATAAAACGAGATAACGACCCTTTTTCCGGGCGGTCCTCGATCCGCCCTCGCATCGTCATAGTCGAGTACCAACCGCCGCTCCTTCTATAAAATTCCACACACTATTCCTGCATTACTATACTCCCGTAATCATCAGCACCATTCCACAACCGCCGCGTCATTATCACCGTAATTGCGAGGTATTTATTAAACGGCCCACTTGTTGTGTGACTACGATGATAATTTATTAACACCGATATAGAGGCGGATTTCCACTGGACCTCTCGCGTGTATATACGCTCAAGTTGTTGTACACGCACGAACGTTTGTTGTTTACACGATATATACGTACGTACACGTTTCGAAATCCTGCAGACTCCATTATGCACCGCCGTTCGCGTCGCCAGCTGCGGACGTATTATACTGATTTTGTATTATTTTACACTCTGTTAGGAACTATACTATAATGATGAGTAATAAATTTAACGCTAAGGACTTGTAGCTCTAAAAAAACTTAAAATATGCATCCATTTACGCTATAAAAATATACAAAAATGCTAAAATAATCTCTTGTAAAACATTAATTTTACTGTAAAATCTCAAAATATTTAAAAATTGTATTGTATAATATATTTTAATATGTATTATTAATTCTTCTTCTATTATTTATGAAATTTCCTTTTTTTCCAATCTTTATTCTTTTTAAGCTTACATCTAAACAAATAAAAATATCAAATAATATTTAATCTCTTCAGAAATCCAGAGAAAAATATTCCGACACCAAGTAAACTCAAATTAAATATTGAAAAACATGTGAAATATGTATTTAAAATTTAAATATAATCAAAATATGCACTTATATCGAAAAAAGAGCTAAACATGCAAATTAAACAGTACTGCATTTGCATACAACTCCTGCTGTTATGAAACGCATTTCTATATTACTTAGCTATGTTTTGAATGATTTTTGAAAAACATGCTAACTCTTAATAATAATAAAAATAATAATAATTCGCGGTTAAAATATGTTTTTTTATTTGCATAGTGAAGAAAATAAATATAAGAAAACACGAATTTTGTATTGAAAATAATATATTAAATTATAATAATAATAATAATATATTAAAACAAACACGTGATCGCTGTTTACAGTTGAGAATTGACTGTGAGCGCGGAAATAGTCGAACTAGATTTGAACGTGCTAATATAATAAATATGGTTTGCCGAGCGGTTGTTGACGACTAAATATTTTGGTGAGGCCAAAATAGGTTATCGCATTAAACGTACAATCATAATAAAACTACACGAGATACGTAGACGCACGATGCGAATGGTCCAGTGGTGAGTGTAAACAGAATAATTAAACTGGATGCTGTACAGATCATGGACGAAAGCCATTATTTATTATACTTACATATATATATATATATTATAGCACGTAGAAGATTCAGGTCCGGAGATAACACAGTAGATATTTCGTGGTGTTAAATTCCTAGATCGGAACCGTTTGATTTCACCAGTGATATATTATTTTCGTTGTAAACCTTTTTTTGTCCGCGCGATTCTACTTTTCGATCATATATGTATATATATATATACACACACCCTTGTACACTTCGACATATTGATAAGATGTTACAAATACGTTGTAAACATCGCGCCAAACTAGTAAAAGCTGCACTGACCTTTTTGCTTATTTTTTATTGCCAAAATAAAATCGTTCATGATAAATCGATATAATAGCCTCCGATTAATTCGGTGAATCGAGTCAATTTTTTTCGACGGAAGACGAATTCGATTAATTTATTACTACTACTTCCATCTAAAACGTATGTACATAATTACCCAATACCCAAAAGGTTGATTAAATATTTATTCAATAGTTAGGTATAACGTGTATTTTATTTTGAATATGATATTCATTAAAACTGATTGGATTAATTTTTTTTCATGATCTCGATATATGCATGTACACACAATCAAATATGCTGAAATGTAATATTAAATTTCATAAAAAAATCAAGCTTATTATGCTTAGTTATAATAATATGATGCAACTAGGTTTTTGACTGAACAGGTGTCAAACGTTTTAAATAAATACTTTTGAGTGAAAATTCATTCAATCGAGAATTGTAAAACTAAATAATTATTAATAATATAAAAATAAATCCGAGATAACCATTAAGTCCATAAAAGTGCATAATATAATTTCATAAATAGCAAAATAAACTAACAACTTACTTCTAGACGAGTGATCAAGTTAAATGTTCATAAGTTCAATGCTGCAGCACCTTGCGAGCTTAATAAAGCGCCTTCAATTTTTTTTTTTTTTTTTTTTTTAATGTGGTATCGTAATATATCTTCGGGTATTACCGAAAATACCGCGAGTTGAACACTTAACGACCTGTAAACAACCAATTAAAAATAAATATAAATGAGATGTGGAGTATTCTCGGTTACACGCGCAATATACGAGTGACATAAGTGTACATAAATACATAAATCGAATAAATATTTGAAAAAAAAAAAATTCATCGACTTTTTTTCCATTTAATTTTTATGCGACAAGAAATTAACATTGAATAAAAAATAAATCGTTTCGTTGGCAATACAACATTTTTATCTATCATAAATAACTTGTCGTTGCTGACCGTTTCTTGTTTTACCGTTGTTTATGACAACGTTACTATACTCGATTAGGTTATATTTTATCCGAGCATTCTGTATTTTAATAAAAATACATAATTTTATATTCTGAGATTTTCGCTGTACAAACAAAATTAATTATCGAAATGTCAATTATTGCGCTCGTCGATTTAAACGAAAAATTACAATTTAAATTAATTATAAAATTTAATTGACAAGCAAACAGTAATTTAAATCGGAAAAACCGCTGAGTTGCGAGTTTCGCTGCACACACGAACATCGTGCATTTGAACGTTGAACGGCGCGTCGGATATGCAATATCGCGTCAGATACGAGTAGCTTTGATAAATGCCGGCGCGTGCATTTTCTGCGCCTGGCCGTGTCACGTAATAATAAAACAACAGCGACGAGAACACGTTTCGTGTAAAAAAAAAAAAAAAAAAAAAATACATAAATAAATAAAAAAGTCGCGTACGGGTCGAAGAATAACGTTGTCACGGGTAACTGATTTGTGGTTTCCCATCACTATACGACGGTGAGAACGACGTAATCCGGTGTCGACGACAAATGTTGGCGATAATGTTTCTTTGATCTGGACGACGACTTTGACAATAACGTAAAAGCGTTTTATTCGATTTTTCGTAACTCGTTATGTAATAATTTATAACAATAATAGTAACGCAAAAGAGCGTTGTCAGCCGACAGAAACTCGTTTTCCCTGTCATAGACATAATAAATTAAAAATAAAAAAAAACTTTTAACGTCATCATCATTAATATAATCATACCTTAAAATAAACTAGAGATGATTTCCAGTATTTGAGTGTATAATATTGGTTGTTATCTCGAATCAATTATTAACAGTGTGCTTTCAAAGTTAGGCATATTGTAGAAATAAAGAATTTTTCGATGCGATTTCGTTTTAAAATCGTAAAAACGGCTATGACAGTTATTAAATTGATAAAATTTTCTTTTTGTAATGTTTCTCATTAATAGTTGCTGTGTGACTTTTGACCAGTCCCAGACATTTTAGAGGAGGTTTCGTATCCATTGAATATGGGCCATCATTTTGGGCATCCATCAACACCGAACACACAGATTTAATTATTGCTAGTGTTGGAGAAAAAAATAGAAATTACCGACCATTGACCATGTTAGGAAAGTAAACAATAAATTATTATAATGTCAATTGGTTATTGTTTTTCAATTTTAATAGATGAAATGGATGACCGCAAAATTAACGACAAAATTGTTAACGGAGCATCGACTGGAATATCACACTGAAGTGTGAACTAAACAAACGGAGTTTCTGTTGACCCGAGTTTTAAAAAACCAGTTATATTATATGATTAAAGAAATATAGGTTTATGGGTGTTATGTCAAAATTATAGACAAATCATTGCAACGGTAGACCGCAAATCCATCTAATCTAAAACGGCAGAAGAGCCAAAGGTCTTGGCTTTGGAAGATATAATGTATAAATGTATTTTCGAAAATGGCAAGACCATTGAGAGCACACTAAAATACTAGAAATTATATCTAGTTTATTTATATATAATTATATTAATGATAACATTAAAAGGTTTTTTTTTTTTTTTTTTTAAATTTAGTCCCGGTATTATTTGAACACACCTCGTATATTACTCAACACCGCGGTGAGCAACGCGAGTTTCGAAATATTTGTACAATTTACAAATTGATTTCACTAATGTGTAATAGCCGCAAAGTTAGAGCACTGGGTATCGAAACTGAGGGAACATAAGAAATGGGATTCGGCGGTCAGCACGACAATAATTAATGAACAAAACACATTATCGAATAGCGACTATAAAGTGAAATAATTGACCTTTTCGCGCACACGCCGCGCCGGTGGGCCAGCAATAAAATTATATTAAAAGTTTTAGCAATTAAATTAAATTGCTCCATTTTAGCCGGCGTTGCGCGTTGTGTTTATAGTCGTCATTTGTACGAATGTGTCATTTAACTTATTTTACATACGAATTATTTACGAACGTATTATATGGCCGTATCGTTAACTTTCACGATTTTCCTCACTCGCGGTTCCCATTGTTGTGCCTAATAGGGTTCATAGGTCGTCTTCAGGGCAGGATTACGGTCATTGTTTGAGAGGGACTAAAACGCTTAACAAAGCCCTTAAATACTATTACGTTTTTTCTTCTATTCGGATTTTTCTTTTTATTATTTTTATTTAATACGTGAGATATGAATATTGTAAAAATCCATTAAACATTAATTTCATTCTAAATATTTTCTATTTATTATGATTATTCTATTATAACAAAATATTTCTTATTTATATACGGTATAAATATATATTATACTATAGTAAACTAATCAATTACATTATTCTAATTTTAATTTTTTATTGCTCATCTAAATGTATGATTTGAATAAATTGTATCATTATTATTAGGAATAAGAGGATTGAGATGATTGATTTCATCAGCGTAAGTGTTAATTTGGTCAAACAATCGTGGGTGTAATTGTTTGGAAATAAATTGAAAATTTAGGAATTTTGATTTTGGGCTAATTACCACATTTTTTACTCTTTTTCTGGAAGCATTATATATAGATAAGAAGTACAATATGTGGTTTGAAAACAATACTATATTATCTCTAATGTAGGTTATCTCTGAATAGCAAAACTTCTACGTCAGCATATAGATATATTTTTAAACAGAAAAACAAAAAGATAAAACTATGTGGCCCCCTTTGACTATATCCCCCACCTTTTAGCCTCCACCATGCAGGTCCAGCCCTGATCGTCTTGGAGTTTCAAAGGATTTAATCTACGTAATAGCATAATATATGTACTAATATTATATCGGTCATATGGATTTTTGTCGTTAATGGGTATGTATGTGATTCGCTTGGTCGATCGGTTTGGTCTGCAGAACCGAGTGACGCGAAACATAAAAAAAAATTACCCGTGATTGAATGGAGATTGCGCGTTTCGTGCAATACACATTATCGACACGCCACTGAAATATAATAACATGTCCTCTTAAAAAAATTGCTCCTGACCCGAACGGTTTTGTTTGTGAAAATATTCTGTGCGTTGTAATTTCAACGGAATATCAATTAACTATTATTATGTGCAGGATTATTGTCGTGTATAATAATTTATTATATGTAAATATTGCGCGAATGGATACTTATAGCCGATTGACAATCGATGAATTAATTAAGGATTATAAGTGGCACTGGTGTTATTGATAAACATATTATGTACCTATTTATTAAACAATAATGTGAATATTAAATGGAATTTAAATTAGGTCGTACGATACTATCGCAGTAACTATTTTTTTTTAGTGTTATAGCACACACAATGTGTAATACGTAGCAAAATAATACGTTAAAATTGTATAGTGGTAAATTTGTTTGTGTGCAGTAATTTTAGTGACATAGACATGTGCTGACTTTGTTTACAGAGTATGTACCCCCCCCCCACTCTCTCTCTCTCCTATAGATATAAATGCCTCTGAATGGCATTTCGGTTGCTATTCCTGAATGGAAAATTATAGGTTTTCATTTTTTTTTTTTTTTTCATGACTATAAAATTAAACCATTGAGATCATCAGAGTTTCAAAAAAAAAAATTGTCACGAACAATTCATTTATTATAATATGATAACATATTATGTTATTTAGAATTTTTGTGACCCTGCATACCTCTTGTACAAGCCTGTGGTTGATCACCGACTTGGTGAATATTTTGACCCGGAACTTCAAGACAGATGCAGTCTATTTTAACGATATAATTTACAATCATATTTAAATTTGATTAGATTCTAACTATATGTCTATTACCATAAACGGATAACGAAATATTGCACCCAATTTCTTTTTTTATTTTATAGAATTCCACTACTTCATATCCCATATACCCCTATTGAGAAAGCTAAAAAGGGTGATAGTATGTACTAGCGAAAATAATTTTAAATAAATTGTCTCTGGTATGCTTGCACGTTTTTTCTACGTGTTAGTCGTCATCGACCACAGAAATGTTTGTAGGAAATAAAGCTGAAACGTGTTGTAATATTACTATTTTCGCAAAAACAATGATATAATATTAATAATAATAATCGTTTGCCGTGTACCGAACAAATTGAAGACTTTTTTCTCGTTAGTTTTTCATCTTCTACAACAGGTCTTAAATTGTTTTATAACACGAAATCGAGAGAACTTATTACTCTCATTCAGATCTGTTACAATATGAGTTAAATTACGTATCTTGTATTAATTAATTATCAAAACATTAAAAACCTCACGAAATTGTTTAAATATATTTTATAAGACTATTCATATAAATTAATTTTGTATTTAAAAAATAAAAGTTCTCTAAATTTAATTTTTTCGGTAGGTGAGAGAATGTGTTTGTCGTTTAGAAAAGTATCGTTGCTTAGCCTTTGCCTTTGTATAATTCGGTTTCCAAATCTTATTCTTTTGGTGTGTACATGTCACTCCAAATTCGTAAAGAGGCAGATTTCATAAAAATAACAAAAAAATTTGCTTAGTTCATGAAATCAACAACGTAATTTTTGATTACGTGAAATTTGGAATTTTCAAATGAATACAACTGAAATCACAGTGAAATTCATTATGATAAAATAAAATAAAATTGTAGTGGATCATAAAATTAAATGTATAATAAAAAAAACAGAATATATACTTTAAGCATTTCCACGCTATTCGTAGTGTATCTGTTTTTAGATTTTTATTTTAGATATGATATCTGTACTTGATGACACGATTAGAATATGAGATAAATTAAAAAAAAAAAAACTGAATGACTCAACGGAACAAGCTACCCATTATGACACTTCTCATTCTCCTTTTTATCTATTAAGGGTTGTTAATTTAATAGGTCTCAACATTATTGACATTATAATCTTTTGATATACTTTGCCTTTTCTCGTATGAAGTTTAAATAAATACATGTAATTTATATTTTTATAATTTCTTTTTAATTTACAACTCTTCATGTTGGATGCAACTAGTTGGGTGAATTTGGTGATTTTTCTAAGAGTAATATTTTCAAAGTAAGTCCAAATCGACTTTAGCAGAGATTTATAGATTAGTAATTCAATAATAGAAAAAAATCACATTTAAAATACCACGGAGTAAGCCATTAGGATTTATCAGACACAAACCAAAACTGAGAACTTCGTTGGAGTACTTTGTGTCAGATCAACCGTTTATTTATTTTAGTTTCTATTATTTTCTATTTCTGATATAATAATACTAATGTTATTGTTGTTCTCATAGAGCAACACGATATTTTAAAAGTAAATATCGAAAAACAAAAAAAAAAAAACCTTTGCAATGTAGTTCTGATAATATAGATTGTGCTGTTGTCGAAACAAAACACCGGAAAACAGTACATAACTTATAAAATATAATAATATGATAACTGATACTGCGCGTATAGTATAGTGTATGTCCCGTAGTCTATGGAAATATCATTTATTATAAAAGTTTTTTTTTTTCCAGATTGTCGGTGTTTTTCCGTATATAGGGCCAAACCTAAATAAGGGATGACGAGGGTCGTATTATAGTTTTCGGAAAAGAAAAAAAAGATCCGATATCAAATATTTCCATACAACAGAAAATCCAAAGGTTTTTGACAATATTGTAAAAGTCCGCGCCGGCAGAATTTTCCGGTGTGGAATTTTTTTTATTATTTACGACCGAACACGAAGTTATTCCAATAGCTCATGTCGCGTCGCATTGACGGCGTAATATCATCGTAGCAAGTACTCTCGAACGGCATTATTTTACGAGCATACACATAAAATATTGTTTTTCTTTTTTTTTTTCTACTATTTTGTCTTCGTCGCGTTTTATTGTTTATCGATAATTTTTCGCAAAAGCTATTTATTTTTATTTATTTGCGTTACGAATGAACGTCGAACAAATCGTTAGCTAAACAACGTACAGTTAACGAACGTAATGCGACTGACAAATAAAACGGGAAAAAACCTCATAGTTCATTTATGGATTTCGTCTGAACGTCTGTACCCACCCACCGAAAGTTCATGTTTTTATGCATGTAAGTACAAGATGATTTTTTTTTTTTAGAATTTTCAACTTATCCTGGACCAGTGTCAATAACTTATTTTTTAAATCTTTTTTACGAAACTTTGAGTTTGTGAGTTTTTTCAAATGGTAACTGTGTTAATCTTGACTAAATTTTCGAAAGAGAATGTTTTTTTTCCCTCAATTATTTTAGTTTTTTTTAATATTTTATTTTTTATTTTTTCCACTAATAATTTGACAGGTATACACACATTTCACAATTTACAGTACCTAATATAGCGGAGAAACGGGAAAAATGGACTGCCACAAGTCGGCTATTTCGAAAACCATAAATGTTTAAATATTTATCGATTGGAAAGGACAAATTCAGCTAACACAATGTTTAAAAAAATTCCTTTTTATCACGCATATAAAAACAGCAAAAATTATTTCCTTTATGAAAATGTAATATTTTTTATTAGCGTTGCGCACGAAAAGTATTTAAATTTATGTATTACACCAGAACGTATCGTTAATGAGAGTACGCCACAGTCCGAATTTTAAATTGATGTTTTGTTTGAGTGTTTTAGTAATGATGGCGAAAAATATTCACATTTCATATTCATTTGTTTCAAACGTACGACACGAAATTCTACGATGAAAAAAAAGAAAAAAAAAACAAAGATAATAATAATAATGGCACGATGCGTCTTATTCGAATAATATGTTAAAGAAATATGGTGTTATTTTCATGCTCCATTTATTATAATATTTATGTTCCCTTGTAACGACTATGACATTGAGATAAATCAGACGACTTGATATCATATTGTACCGTGATAAATTCGGCGAAAATCAACAAATGATACAAAAATAATTTGGAAAGATTGTAAAGCGTATATTGTAGACATATTATTATGTCACATTCTATTTTTATATAATAATATAATGTATTTAATAAGACTAATATAATGTGGTACCTATAACGAATGATGTTTAAAATAAATAATATTAATATTTAGTTCATATATTTTCTTCGTATTAATAATTGTAACTTAATTCTGGTATTTTAAGAGAAAATAATTTTTATCAAAATACAGAAAAACGACAAAAATTATGTAAAAAATGGCTTATCGAGTTAGTCTCTTAGTTTTTCGAACATGAACATAGAACAAATGCAGAAAACCTTTTTTTTTTTTTTTAATAGTTTAGTTGAGTCCGTACATTATATGATGATAATTGACAATGTTAAATATAAATTATAGAACGATGAAATATTTGAATTATTAAGTAAAAATCTGGTTAAATGAGGTAAAAGATTTTACAAAAAATACAAAAACTGATTTAATAGTTAAATGCGAAAAATTAACTTTTTAATACTTAAAAGAAAAGACAATATAAAAATTATTGACACTTAAATATTCCCCAAATCTAATCACCTATTTTTGGAGTCGGTGCTGACCAAGGCAAGTTTATATGCCTACAGTAATTTGAGTTTTAATCATATAATTACCCCTTAAAATTATAAAAACGTCAAACGAACGCGAATAGTGCAAAACGAGACAATAAACCAGCACTATGGAGACGGGCTCTGATACTGACTTAAAAAATAAATAACTGTTTAGTTATCATAAATATTTAAGTATCAGTAAGTTTTTATATTGCATTTTCTTTTAAGTATTAAAAACGATAATTTTTTTAAATATATTTATATTATTTTTCTTTCTATCTTTTATTCTCCGGTTATTTTTACCCTTAGAGGTGTAATGTTATCTTCAGATTTCAAAAGGTCTAATCTTGAAGTATAATATAGTGAATTCAATAACAAAAAAATGATATAAATCCGTTCATAATCGGTGAAGTTATCAATAAACATAAAAAAAAAAAATCTGTAAAAACAGATAACCTCTTTTTTTTTTTTTTAAGTCGGTTTAAACGAAAAACACATTATTACAAATCAATACTTACATTATTCATTTCGCTTAGAATAAGTAAGTCATCGACTAATGAAATTTACTTGTATTTAGATTATTATCTACAAGGCTTATAACTTATAAGCTGTTTTTTTTTTCTACACACGTTTAAATAAAATGTTTTTTTTTTTTTTTGAGAATATCCGAATAACTAGGAGTAATTTTACTTTTTTATACCATCACTATAATATTATAATATTATATTATGCATCTGAATAAACGTGAAGTAATTGCTATTAAATATTTCTAAGTACATGTTTTAATGTTATCTATTTGTGGTGTAAAACCATAATTATTCACCTCTCTTTATTTATTTATTTTTTCATAAACACATATAGTTTATGTGGAACTGTTAGTTTGATAAACTCGAGGGCACTACAAACGCATAGAATTTTTTCTTAACATGCAATTTATGATCTCAAACTCGAGGCATTGTGTGAATAGCAAATGTTCGTATCTTTTTCTTCTACTTTTTTTTTTTTTTTTTTTTTACATAAATATGACAAGAGTGAAGATACATTCATGCACGTACACGCACATAAATCTCATTCATTTGGAATATATATATATTAATCTCTCAAGTATAGTACTTTGAGTGGGGTAAAAAATTAGTTTTACTGTTTTTTCTCGACCGGGAAATTATTATTTTTATTTTATGTTATAAAAAATAATCACTTTGATCAGTGAACACTAATTATGCAATTGAACGACGAAATTAAAATTAAAAAATGGCTACATTATAGCGTATCGATTTTCATTGATACCAAGATTGCGTTTAATAAAAAATTTCACTGATAATATTACCACGATTAATGTACCTAATTAAAGGACTAAAATGTTAATTAACGTTTATATAAATGTGTATAGTTTTAGTTCGATTTTCGACTAATGGCCTAAAAACAAAAAGGTATCCGACTCATCAGCATATATATTTACGTGAAAATTAACAGGAATTTCAATGTCAAATTGACTTTTCAATTGTACCTTTTCCAATTGCACAGTTTTCGTTTACTATATATATATATCAATTTTGAGTCAGTTTGTGGCATTTCTATTTTTCAATTTATTTTTTTTTCTCTCTCTTCACACATCTCATTCAGTGGCGTATCCAAGGAAGTGATTTGATGCATTTTTTCCCCTTTTTTTTATTAGTTGTACTTATAAGTAAATGTACTAATCGATCTGAACAAGAAACTGATTAAACGTCAGTTATTGTGAATGTAATTATTGGTAATCGTATTAAATTACTATTGGAAAATTCAAAAAAACACTGTGGCACAAAATTATGATGTGAACTGTTGTTTACAATTTATCGTACAGGAATTAAATTTGGCGTGAAATATAAATGTTGAAGATTTTATAAATTATTTTTTAAATATTTCTGTATAAACTTAACGCATTCTGTTTAAAAAACGACCCGGGTAATATAGGTTATGTTTTATATGCTATATTAAAATCTTGACACACGTTTTTACCACATATTTAAATTAAGTACACCACTTGTTTACAAATTAAGTTTACTACATAAATAAAAAAAAAAAAATAAAGACGCTGAAAATATATTGTGGCTTGTCACTCGGGATGCGTGGAATTTCCATATAATATTCTACCCCTGCGGATAAAGTCACGCCTACACGGTAAATCATGTTGACACATAAACAGTAGCTGTAAAGAGTATTTTCTGCATAAGCACATATATATTGTTATAGAATATTAATTAGTTTGGAAAACAAGAGACATTGATCTCGGTCGGTTATTTTTATTATGTTTACAATCAATAAGACTGATCAAAGTAATCGATCGCATCATATTGGTAGTCAGACTACCCCTAGGCTAGATTCTCGGTTTAATTATTTCCTATACAATAATTGTATTACAATAATTATTATTTCAATGATAACGAAATATCTGACGAATTCAAATATTTTCATCGGGGAATTCACGAGACCGATTTAATATCATAAATTTATCTATACAATAAGTATAAATAAATATGTTTATATAGTAATATAAATGAATAAATATAATTAACAATTATACGGTTGTACAGAGAGAGGGGCAGATACGAATAGGGTGAATAAACTGTGCAGGTCTATACATTTACCCACTTATCGGTCCGATCGAAATGTATATGTATTTATTCAAATGTACCTTTATTGATCCTTAAAGTTCTTTAATGGAACTTACGAGTTTCTCTGGACAAAGTTTACTTAAAAATTCTAACACGAGATAACCATTAGCTGTTACACAACACGAGACCAGTTTAAATTATGTTTAAAGCGGTCACCCGAGGTTACGAGCTCATATTATATTATTTGTCTTAGTGTGTGGTTTATTATAGGTAGTTATTAATTTAAAAATGGTATAAAAAAAACATTTTTCACTTTGTAAAAATTATAATAGGAAAGAAATTCTGCAGTAGAATTAATTCTCAAGAGATATTTAAAAATTGTATTAATATGTATTAATATTTATAATAGATACTATTTTATAAATTAAATTATAATTGATGTTATGTCCAGAAACCAAGTTACATAATATTATGATGCGTCACAGCGTTTTCATAAATTCATCAAATACCTGCGTTACATATTTCTATACCTTTCAATCCTAGTTTCATGAGTAACAAAGTTTATTCCAATAATTTATTATTGCATAGAGCCCCATCTCCAATTATTTATATCAACGGTTCTCAACTTTTTTGTTTGTGGAGCCTTAAATACGGTAAAAAAAAATTACAGAGCCCTAAAACCAGGAATGTCAGCTTTAAATCAAAACTCATAAAATATTATGTACCTATCAAAAATTTGCTTTTTACGCGTTTAATATTATATAACGTCCATTATGATTACAGATTTTTTGAAAATATTTTATCGCACATCGTATATTTAACTTAATTTATAAAAATAAAACTTAATAAAAATACAATTAAAATGAATTTAGAAGTTTTGAGAAAACGTCTTACACGCTATCCGCATTGTCACCGGCGTACTTTAGTTCAGCAGAATCAATTTAACGTCTCCAGCTTTAATATTACAATAAATTTACCTGTCATAAAAATTAAAAGTAAATAACACTATCTAAGTTTGTACGTTGGACTTTTTCAATATTTTAATGTCTTCAGTGAGCATTTTAAAATTATTTTGTTTTACGCATTCATAAAATCATAATTCGCTTGAAAATGAAAATATCGTAAAAAACCGACCTACAAACACAGGCAAAAATTCTCATCTTTAAGTTTAATGGTTGTCCAATTTATTCTGTTATTAAAGTTAAAACAATACTCAACTGATTCTACTCAATGGAGAAAGTTTGTTATTTTGTACGTTAGTTATGACGTATTGGCATGCTAGAATTACGTCCTCTTAACGCGTAAAATGATATTTTGTTTTTATTTTTTCATTCACCAGTGCTTCATTGGCATTAGTAATTTAATTAACCCTGTAAACTTTTTCTCTGTTCAGATTATTTTTAAAAGGCGTGGTCTAAAAAATAATCTACAATATTTTACAATATTTTTAAATATCCGAATTTGATTTACTTCAAAGTGCCACGCAGCCCCTAGATTACTATTGTCTAGGGCTTCTGTGGAGCACGTTTTGAGAACCACTGTCGTAAATTATTCAACTCGGGTAATCTAGTTCCTTGATTCGACATTGATTAAAATTTGATTTTCATTACAACTCGCAGTGCGGGAAAAAATACGACTATATAAAACGGTTTTATGTAATAAATAATATACGCGATTGGTTTAACGCTGAAGCTATAGAATATAATACGTAAATACTAAATACTAAAACTTTGTATTAAATCTTGAACATTTTCGTTTATTATAGTCGTAAATAAATAACCGAAACAATATTTCAGACATATTGATTTCGAATCGATGTCCCTTTAATCGAAATTTATCGATAAAGACAAATAAAACATCAAGATGAGTTTAAAATATTTACGGGACGCAAGCTTCCCCCCCCCCAAAGATGTTGTGAATAAACAAACTTATCTTATCATCCGAAAACCGTTTAAGTTTTAACCGCTTGTTAAATATCGCAACGAAAGAACTTTTCGTGATAGACATGTGAATGTTGAAAGATTGAAAAAACAATTAATCCAGTCGAGGGAAAAAGTTTTTATAAGTGGGGGTTGGGTGTAGAATCTGTATCGAACAAAAGAACTCGTTGTGGGGGCGATTAAAGTCTTTGGAATAAACTTAATCTGCACTCAAATTTCTTCAAACGACGAAATTTAGATTTAGTATTAACAACCGAATACGCAAAACAATCATATGCGTCGTGACATAAGATGTGAAGAATTATCAAATTGGATTTTCCATCAACATTATAAAATTAGAATACACGTTAAGTATTTTCACTTGTGTTAATAGTTTTGGACCCCCAAATGGGCGAAACACACCGGACATAATATTATGAGGTACGCTATAATGACAGCACACTTTCTTTCTACTGAAGAACATTTAACAAACGATTTAGAATTATATACCCCAATATAATTGTCCCTTTATCGTGTTTATGATCCAATAAAATTGACATCATCGTCTAATTATTTGAAAAATTGATTTCGACAAGAAAAATTGAATTATTCTCAAAAAGACAAATATTAGGAAATGGGAATATGAGTTTCGTAAAGAAAAAAAAAATACCATATTACGAAAATACGCTTATATTTTTAACTCTGAGCGAAGCGAAAGAAGCTTATGATTTTACAGTGATGTTAGTTATTTTTTTCTCTTTCGGTGAACACTTTTTCGTACAGAAACGAGTCAGGTTTTTCTTGTTTCCACGAGAAAATTTCGAGAATTTCGAAAAACAACATCGTGAAAATAGCGTGTGAATAAAAATATTCTCTTTTGGAAACATATGGACTAATCCGAGCACTTTTTCTTTTCGGAGAAAAAGTGTTAAGATAAATAAAAACAAGAATAAAGCGTCGTTATAAAACTCCCCCGGAGAAACTAAAACTCATTTCAATAAATTCAGCAGTATACTGTCACGAGAAAAAAAAAAAAAAAAATCGATTCCCCTTCCCCCACCTCACTTCCGATTCGGTAAACGGCCCCCCCCCGTTTAACGACAAAGACGTCTCGCGGGGCAACAAGTGTTTGTTTTATACATAATAATATTATCGTATATTATTCGCATCTGCAATAACGATAATAATATTAATAATAATAACAGCTAGCGATGATAATCGTACGTTTTCTGACGTCGCGATTGTGGCGACTGATTATTATTACAATATATTATATTTTATAACGCCGGTTTTGACTGAGAACCGGAGGCGGACGTGCAGAGAAAACGAAGGAGACGGAATCGGAAGTGCGCGCGGCGCGTGTATTCACGGGTACCGGAGAGTTCTTAAATGAATCATCAGGTATTAACGAGTCGGCACAGGATGGTAGTCCCTTGTTCTAGTCCTTATATATATATATATATTATATGTATAAATTGTACGGTCCGCAGGACTTAATGAAATATGTAACGCGGTCGCCGCGGCCGCCTGCACGACGAGCGCTCGTTAACTTATCGATTCGCGCCGCGACCAACGCGGTCGTTTCCGTGTATAATATAATACTTCAGACCGGACGTTCGCGTTCATTCGGCCGGAAGTCCGAGAGCCGCCGCTCCGGTGCGCATCACGATTCGCGTTAAGAATACTAACACACTAATGCGGCCGCGCGTGCAGTTGGCGTAAACCTCATAAACGTCTACGCGTCCGGATACGAGTCCTCCTGTTTTACTTAATGAGGCGAATTTCAAATCTAAGACATACTTCGCACGATGGGTGTTCTTCGCACGACGGATGGGATTCTCTTTACGGGGTGTATTGAATTTTAAAGAAACGATAAATCATTTCTTCAATAAAACGATTCTGAACGAAGGAAGTTAATAGTATAAAAAAAAAAAAAAATGAGAAAAAAAAAATGTTAGAAAAATTTCCAAATTTTTTCTTCACATTTTCAAAATTTTCTTGCGCCTAAATCTTTCTTATATTATTTTCTATCATTGTTTAAATTTTCATATAGTTCGGATCAAAAAAAATGATGGTTTCCGAGTCGTTTTTGTCAAATTTTGGATAAAAATTGAAGAATTGTGAAATTCAAAAAATGACCCCTTTAAAGTACCATCTAGAGGCAAATCCGGTTTCAAAAAGTTGCTGATCAAAAATTTTGGACAAGTATTTCCATACGAAAAGTTGTATACAGAAAAAATAAAAAATAAACATCATTGTAAAAACACTAGCTTCTTCACTTCGTTCAGAATCTAAAACTCTTTCTCTGTACACAACAGCGTTCGCGGCTTGTGCTGGCCACATCCAACTCGCCACCAAATTACCAAATGCAAACGCAAAATCGATCCCCCTAACACGGGAGAACCCACCGTCCTACCACATAGTTAATACATTTCCAAATATACTTACACAAAACCTACTTACACTCTACATTTATACATATATATATATACGTTCTATAAATGAAGTAGTAATTGGGTTTAATAGGGTGTAATATATTTAGTCACTACTTTAGTTGAGTACGAGTTGGATCCGCGTACTATGTGGTGAAGAGATCACATTGTTGGTGTTAATTATTACCCAGTAGACGACTCCCAAGTATTATTTTAATTACATATGTTCACGAGATTAAAACACCAAACCGTTTCAAATGGCTTTTAAAATAAATTAATAATTAAATTGTAACTTTGTCATTATATTTATGTATTGCAAGTATAAGGTTGACAATAAACAATTCTTTTGAAAAAAATATATGAATGACACATTCTTCAAAAAACAAAACCAACTTATTTCTTCACTAATAAAACATGTCATTTTCAATCTAAACAATTTTGTACAGAAATGCAAATCAGAAGGCAAAAAACAAAACTTGCTATCGTCGTAAATTGTTATTCTGTGACCTTTATCGATTTTATTAGTGATAAATCTTAGTATAAAGAATAAACGCATGTTTCCTTAAACACTAAGATAATAACACCAGTGTTTGGCATACTATCCATATTATTATCGTTGAACCAAACGTCATAATAACTTGGAACCCGGTTAAAATTATTTATATTGTATTGCTATAAAGTTTAAGACCGTGATTATTATATTGTTAGTAAATGTTTCGATTAATATCAATACAAAGTTATATGAACTTATTGAAGAAGAAATCATGTTCGTATTCAAAATGTATACACATAATATTAAGTTTTGGAGTAAAAGGGAATGCGAGGGCAATGCCCACCTCCGTGGCATTATAAATATTTTACAACTTTCAAGGAACTCACGATTTTATCTCTTCATTTGCGTCTACGGCAAACGTGTGCGTGAGCCGTACAGGTAATCGATCGGCTACCAACTACTAATACTACTACTACTACTTTTACTACAATACATACCACCACCCACCCACTACGCGCGTTAAATGCCCAAAAATGTACAATAGACTGATTTTCCGCGACAATGTAAAAAAAAAAACATCCAACGTTAGTATCACACTCCGAAACGTTTAACGAACCTTTAAAATACGTTCTCGTACAATGACGAAGCTAAAATTTAAAATCACGTATCCGGTTCTGCGTCCGCATTGTGTTCACGCGTATTGCACACGCTCGCGAAGCACGCAAGCTAGAGTTTTCTTATCTATGATATCGACAGCAAAATAATAGTTTTGTTGAAAAGTTTACGAAGAGTTTAGACTGGCTAAATGAACACTTGATATAGAAATTAATAATTTAACATTTTAAATTATTCAGAAAAATCGAGTTTTTACAAAATGTCCGGAAGTTTTTAAGTGTTAGAAAACCAATATTTTAATATTTGTATTATTTTATTTCTGATGCATCATATATAATTAATTTTAATCAAATGATGTCATTTAGCAATTAAGCTGTTGCAATCGGAGAAAACGTATTTTACAAATTAGAAAAATGATGTTGTATACATCAAATCTTTATGGGTAGGTAAAGGGATTTATTTTTTTAATTATGAGTAAATAAGTGTAGTCTTAAACCTTGTCTTCAAACTTTCAAAATAAAATGCGAAAAACCAAAAACTTATAAATTACTTTTTTTTCAAACTCCTTTAATACATTTCTTTACAGTGGCCGGCCCCGCTACACACTACCTACTGCCTATATATCACCGCTTTTCCAGCCGCGTGATTGATCGTTGAGTAAACGTAGAGATCAAGCGAAAAGATTAAACGTGAATCCCGTATTCTGTTATTCGCCAACGCTACCGTCGCCGTCGGTGGAATAACCTGCAGGAAATAGTTATAGGGTAGCTACTCGGAACAGGTGCGTACAAAGAGTACGTGAGATAAGCTTAAAAAGGAATCACTTCTAATCATTAAGCGTAGATTATTTTGTGTTTCAAAAATAAATAAACGTACGTGTACACATTTTAACGAAAAACGTCTACTAATACGCGACAAAACGGACGAACGACGAAATATTGAAAATAATTATCTGAATAGATCTTATACTCAGTCTTAATACGTTATGTTATACGGCCTGTGATGATTACAAACGAAATATTAATAATTTAATTAATATATTAATTGAAAAAACGATGTTGTAAACAGAACGATTTATTTTCAAACTGTAAAACGTTCAGCAGATAAAATATTTTTTTTCATGTCCAAAACGTATTTAACAAGCGATTTTTTTTTTTAATCATAATTTGGTTCAAGATGGTACTTTAGAGAGATCATTTTTCGAAACTCAGATTTTTTTTAACAGGTTTGACACATTTAAAATGTGTTTTCAAAACATTTTACTACTATGCTTTAATATCGTTTATTGGGTTGTTATAGAAAATTTGACAGCCAGCAATTATTCATTTGTTGAATACGGTAACCATGGTAACACAATAGTCAATAAGTGTTTATTTTTAACGTTGATGTAACGAAAGCTCCGCTCAGAAACGTATTATCGAAGAAATTATTTCTCGTTTTTTTGAAATTCATCGCATGCACCCACTAAGAGAGCATCCTACCCGGGGAGTGAAGAATTCCCAATCAAATTCGAAAAACCCCCTAAAAAAGACTACCCTTAACGTCCATTAAATATTTAGTGATTAAAGGTCAGTTTTACCCCTCCTCCCCCCCACTCCCGTTGGATTAATTAAACCGCGATAGCTCTGTCGTAATGATGATGTACGTGTACGTATGCGATTTTGGGGTAACAGCTTCGACGAGAACGATTGGGTAAACCACACGCGCACACACACACACATGCAAATCGATCAGTCAACTGCTCGACATCCGTGACGGTGTAATATGACGCGCGCGCGTGGCAGATTTTATCAATTTTTCCACAACAGTCGCGCGCCTTTTTGACGGACACGATTTTCGGCGGCGTAATTAAATCCTTTTAATAATATACGACGCAGAAGTGTAATACCAAACACACACACACATATATATATATATATATATCACACGGCCGGATACATCATCAGAGAGGATGGATATAGTGTTGGAAGTTGACTGATCGCCGCAAACAGTCGGTCACATGACCATAAGTCATGAACGGTGGCGGTGTGTTGAACAAAACGACTTTGCAATAGCCCCCGGAGCACAGTGTGTGGTAGAGCAGGGGTGTCCGACCCAAACGAACTTAAAGGCCATTTTCGAAATGCATTACAGTCCCGTGGGCCGCACACAATGTTATTATATATCGTGTACATTTCCCAATGAGATTTTTACCCAATACAAAAAAAAAAAAAAAAACCGGACACACTTCGCACGATGGGTTTTCTTCGCACGGCGGCGGGTGGGATTCTCCGTCAAGGGTGTATTGAATTTTAAAGAAACGATAAATCATTTCTTCAATGAAACGATTCTGAACGAGGGAAGTTAATAATATAAAACGTAAATGAGAAAAAAAAAAATGTTAGAAAAATTTCCAAAATTTTTTTTTATAATTTTTTTTACATCATTGTAAAAACACTAGTTTCTTCGCTTCGTTCAGAATCTAAAATTTCAAGTAAAAATTTTCATCATTATAAATTAAACAACTGATAGTCTATATTGAATGGTCTGTTGTATTTTTATATCGGGACACTACGTACTATCCGCCACCGATTAAATAACATAAAACATAAAATATATAATGCATTAACGTGAATTGACGACATTGGAAATATTCTGCACTATAATTATGCGCAATTATATGTAAAAGTATGATAAATCTCGAGGGCCATAAAATTATTTCCGACCGCGGGGGATAGTTGTTTCAGACGATTGATATTGGGAGCAGAAACGATAAGAAAATATTTTTTTAAAAAAAAAACTACACAGTCTCATGACAATTCGGTCGAATAATGCAGTGCACTCCTGAAGACATCTGCAGCAGTGTTTGACAAATCGATCCAAACGCGACAAGGACCCGAAAGGTTTTGTTTAGTTGTTATCATTTTCATTATTATTATTATTATTATTATTATTATCATCATCATTGTATTATGTCATTCTTTTTCCCCAGTCATTTCGCTGTTCTTTTTTTTTACTTTTTTACACCCCTCTGGTAGTAAAAATCATCAATACCCGACGGAATAAATTTTTTTTCCTAACCCCACAGTCGTCGCGTAACCTAGACTCATAATTTATTGACTTAATTGAACAATAGCACGCACGTTTCCCCCCACACACACACACACACACACACACACACACGATTTGACCACCGACTCCGCTATCGCGTACACGTCATTTTTTTATTTTATTTTATTTTTTTATATGGTACCCGTACCAACGTAAACTACGCGTCCGGTCATTACAAGTCCTCCCCTCCCCCATTTGTCGCTCGCTTATCGCAGGACGACATAAAATCGCCGGATACGAAATCTGTTTTTTCATAGTACAACAAAAGTAATGAAAAAAAAAAAAAAGAAACAATAACGCGAAGAAGAACAGTGTAAAATTGAATAGAATAAGTCTCGACTTTCTCGGAACAAACAACAATATTCTGTTTTTTAATGCAGTGCTGTAGTTATACTACTAAAGGATCCATGTCGGAGGAAAATATTTTCTAAAATGGTTTTTCATTTTTAAATTTGGCCAAACCCTTAGCTATAATGGCTAATCCAACGAATTTATTTGCGTCGTGAACAGATTTAAACGAATTGGAGATTTAGTCGAATATTAATGTGTGTTGTGTCCTACGATTTGCCACATTTTATAAAGTTAAATTACAAAACATGATAAAAAAAAAAAAATAAACAATACATGTAATGTACAATAACTTATACGTGTGTATACAATACAGTACCTATACAATATTAAACGCATTCGTCATAATATAATAGTTTTAAGAGCTTATATAGAAAAAAAAATCTTTTATCAAACCGTTTTAACGAAATATGAATTGCGTATTAAAAACGTATTGTTTATTATATTTGTGGTATTACAATTTGAGATTTATTCGGATATCTTTTAGGTTTAGGGGAAAAGAAGTCATTACGAAAAAAAAAAATTTATAAACATTTTTACAGTAAAATCATTTTGATATCCTTTTTTGAATCGAATATAGATCTCAATGAGCTTTCATTTTTCAGACTGTATATTCTAAAATTAAAAAGTTTTGCGAAGAAGCTTGTGTTTTTACAATAATATTTTTATTTAATTTTTTGGGTACACGATTTTATGTAGAAATACTTATCCAAAAGTTTCAACCAGCAACTTTTTGAAACCGGGTTTGCCTCTAGCTGGTATTTTAGACAGATAATTTATCGAAATTCTCAATAATTGTTCTCTCAATATTTTGGAAAAACTACGTAAAATTTGACTAGAAAAACTAGGAAACTATTTTTTTTTTAATCTAATTTTTAAGAAAATTTAAACATAGATAGACAATAATACCAGGTATATAATTTGGCTTTGAAAACGTGAAAAAAAAAATTTGGAAATTTTTTTCTAACACTTTATTTCTCAGCAAATTTTTTAGTAAAATTGTCTGTTATTTCTTTTCTTCATTTATGGGATATAAAAAAATGAGTAAAGTTAAGTAAAGTAGAGCAAAGTTGAACAAAGTAAAGTATAATAAAGTAAATTATAATTTATGTTTAAACGTACAAAATGATTTCAATTCATCTAATGGTGAAATATTTCGTTTTTTTTTTCTCTCTCTCTCGAGGGTGTTCAAGTATTTACGAAATACTTCATGGAATTATTATTTACCCACCAGTTCAATATACGAAGTACCTACTCACAAGCTGAATATTTTTGAAAATAATGAACTCCCGTCTTGTGGATTTGATAAGTTGAAAGATAATAATTATAAAATACCAAATATATTTTGAAATATTATTTTATAAAGACATAATATATGCAGAGATATGATAATGAATAATGGATGTGTCAAGAACAATATCAAGTTTTTGAGACATAATATGCGTTACACGTATATTACGACTTTTGCAATAGTAAATTAGTTTTTCTTTGTGCTCGTATTCATAAAGCACGCGATTCGTTATTAAGGACTAAAGATCAGAAATGTGTGTCATTGCGTGGGATCATTTTGTAATGCGTACATAATTTTACACCGTATTACACACAACGAGAGAAACTAAAACGCGAACGTAAAAGCCATATTTATATTTAAGAAAGAGAATTGATTAAAATCGTTTAGGTACAGTCTCTTTGACATTTCATATAGTTACATATTATATGGCTTTTGAATCATACAAAGCTGAAGACACATCGCACAATATTTTAATAATGCACCACACAACGAAAATTATTTATATAATTATAAGCAATGTTATAATAATTTCTAGTATTAATTAGTTAGGTGTAATTTTAAAAATTAAGTAATTTAAGTACTTAATTAACTTAAATTAATTAGTTGTTCTTTTTTTTTTTTTTTTTTTTTAATTCGTGATTATACGAATAATACCGTCAATCGATCAGAGTAATATGTCACTTTGTAAACTTATATAATTTTGACCGGGTGGTAATAATATCCCATGTGCAATCATTGAAGCCATCATAATATTGTCAGTTTGAGATCTCGGGATTACACTGAATCCTCGACATACAACATCATATATTTCTTATAACGCCAAATATACTTGTCTCAATCCAAATTATTGTGAATAACCTAAATATAAAAAAATTTCATTTTCCTTTCCAAACATTAAATCACTTATTTAATATCTTTTACTATAAACAAATAAATTTCTGCTCTACAATAAAATTATTTATAATGAATTAATTTAAGACAAAAATCTAGTTCATGACTGTATGTTTTACAATTCTTACATACATTTTTAAAAAACTATTTATTTTATAATATTTCTAAAAATTTATCTTTCCATTAAGGAAATGGTATTTGGGCTTAACAAAATTTTTGAGCTTTGTTTACAGTAAAAAAAAAAAAAGCTTTGTCGCCAAACAAATGAATTCTGTACTTCGTTCAGAATTCAAAATATCTGCGAAAAAGGTGATAATGCTATTGAGAGGTGACGAGACGTTCATAAAAAGGGATTTCATAGTAATATCATAACAAGAAGGATTTACAAGTATTACATTATGTGATTTTTAAAATGTAAAAAAAAAAAGGAATAAGTATCTGTAAAAATGAAACCCATATAATAAGAAACTCAAAAAACTTTAATGTCACCATCAATTAAAAATGATGTTTTATGTGACTTCTGAAATTTCTCTTTTTTCGTTCAAATAAATCACAGTTTTTTTGTCGGTATAGATAAAAAATGTATATTATATCACGTTGAAACAACTACAATAAATCTTCAGATATGATGATTTATATAAAACATCTATTTGTTGATGATACCAATCGTTTACTTCAGGTGCTATTTAATTGTCAGTTCACATAATTACCCAGAATGATGCTCTAAAAAATAAACTATTTTTTTTTTAGTTTTCTGTTGAATCCGTTTTGTTAAAATCAATACATGTTTATAATACAAATAAGATGCTCGTAAAACAGTATACCGTTATACAGAATTTTATTAATACCGTTTTTCACATTGAATTCACCCAAAAATTATTTGTCATATTATGAGAAAGTTGAGCATTTTGTTTTGTTTTTCGTGAAATTTTTACAGAAACGATAGAGACAACGTTTAACTTCAATTTATTATAAAATAAACATAATAAGTTATTTTAGGGGTTTGATTATCGATAAACACTGTGTTATTGTGAAAAGCGTTGTTTAGAAATTTGATTGTATAATATAGAATATTCAATAGAATAAATACTAACAGTCTAGTCACGAAATCTTTTTGGGAATTTCTTTCGAATGGTTTGAACTTAAGTAATTAAATGATACAAACCTAACTAATAATTAAGAAGAAATTATAAAATATAATTAATATTCAGACAATTGATATTATAGTATATATCATATTTTTTCGTTTTTCACATTATTTTTATGTTGTTTTTTTTTCATTATTAAGGATTTCTGTTATATCTTTTGTTTTTTAAGTTTTTTAAACTTTTTCAGAACTTTTCTTATTGATGATTGTACGTGAAAAATTAATCGCGCATTCAAATTAATAATGAAATATTATCTATTGTAACCTTTCTCGGTTATATTGCCCGAGAGATATTTTAAAAAGTAATAAAAATGTGATTAACGTGAATATTTTGTATCATAAAGGTTAGGTTAAAAATATTTCGGCATTATAACTTAAGTGTGTCATAATTATTGTGTCGGAATTATAACGATAAGCAAAAAAAAAAAAAGTGGTTTAAAATACGTAAAAAGGTATAACCTTAAAATAATTATTAAAACTAAAACAGTTTGGCATTATGCAGTAATTTATAATAATCAATGAGACACTGTTACCAAGGCTCTTATATACTGTATAATAATGACTTTCTAAACTCTCTATTTAAATGTATTGTCTTTGAGATTTTCAAACTTTAATCGCAGTTTTCAACTGTTTATAACAGAAAAAAAAAAATGATTAAGTTCATTAGCAGCTGTCATATATTTTATAATATTACGCTAAATAAAATATAGTATTTTAGTATATTACTCTGAAAAAAGTAATAAGCTATAGCAATAAAATATTTCGTTTATTTATTACAGGCGAACGAATAATTACTTTTTGCCCGCATACAAATAACAATGTATTTGAGTGAGTATTTAAATATTAATGCAATTAGTCGGAGTGGTAAGATATAATAAAAAATTTTATACCGATTTTGGTCACAAAGTACGGGTATAACTCAAGGATCTGAGTAAATTGAGTTCGAAATTATTAATTAGATATTATCAACAGGTAAACTGATATGCTTGGTAAACCGAGTTTCAAGTAGCATTGCTACCACTTGCGATAAATTTAAATTAAATTAATAACGCATTAAATTTCACCAAACTTTTTTTTTTTTATGTTTCTAAACTGAAAACAAGTACATACTCGTATTATTATTACAATCGGCTTAGATTTCCTTATTAAATACGCCCCAATTTTAAAAATGATTTATCGATTGAAAATAAAATTAAAAAATAGAATCGTACGACATACGTTTACAAATATCACGATTATTGATTATAAAATAAGAAAATATAACACATTTTTTTTTCTCATTTAAAATCTTATATCCACACAAACGTATTATATTTGCAGGACTTATGCAACACGGCACTTATCGTATCATTTTAGATTCTGAATGAAGTGAAGAAGCTAGTGTTTTTACAATGATGTTTTTTTCTTTTTTTTTTTCTGTGTACAACTTTTCGTATGGAAATACTTGTCCAAAAGTTTCGATCAGTAACTTTTTAAAACCGGATTTGCCTTTAGATTGTACTTTAGAGAGATCATTTTTTGAATTTCTCAATTCTTCAATTTTTTTTCTTGAAAAAACTACCCAAAATTTGACAAAAACGACTCGGAAACCATAATTTTTTGATCCAAACTATATGAAAATTTAAACATAGATGGAAAAATATATAAGAAAGATTTTGGCGCAAGAAAATTTTGAAAATGTAAAAAAAGAATTTTGGACATTTTTCTAACATTTTTTTTTCTCATTTATTTATTATATTATTAACTTCCCTTGTTCAGAATCGTTTTATTGAAGAAATTGATTTATCGTTTCTTTAAAATCCAATACACCCGTCAAGAGAATCCCACCCGTCGTGCGAAGAACACCCATCGTGCGAAGTACGTCCGGCTGTTTTTAAATTTAATTAATCGATTGTACTCGATTTAACCACAACTCGTTTCTAAAACAGCGACTAGGTCTACTCGAAAATATATTTTATGCGTATGGGACTCGAGTTTACTGTCCCCGTGATCCGCGAAGTATGTACGAGTCGACGACAAATGCCTCCTCTATAGACAACACGCAATTGTCTGCGATGTCATGTTGGTCGAAGTGTTATCGTCTGTATCGAACAAGTGTTTGCGTTCAGCAGTGCGGCTTATTCACGTGACTACGGATATGAAATTAATTAACAGCGTAAAACAAACGATGTATTTCGATATTGAAAATTACGTACGAAAAAATATTCCCATCGCAATCCATTTTCATTTATATTTTATTGTTTTGATTTAATGAATATTAATTATACGTTTTTTTTTTTTTTTTCTCTCGCGGCATTCACGAGTGATAAACGTAATTATAATGATGCAATGCGCTCAAACCTCTCAACGACGGAATCGCTTTCGAGGAAAAGTACAATTTTCACCTAATATTATTATTATGTCGTTTATGCACGTGCGATAATTAATTAAATGTCCGCTGCAACGACACGTTTACACGCCACCTGTTCGATTTTAATTTTTAACTGGGACCGCGACACGGTCGTTTTGACTTTTGACGTTACTAACGGCAATATTGTTGTATGTTATATTCAACACGTATACATATCATTATTACAAATAGTCACTGTGTGGCTCTATGTTCGAAATTTAGGCGCATAGATGTATATCATTTGAGTGTAATTTTTGAGTGGCGTTTCTTAGTAGTTAAACGGGGCGAGAAATATATCAAGTCCATTGAGCGTTGTGATGGCCGGGGGAAATTAAAAAAGTAAGCGTTATTTCAGATCATCAAGAGATCCATAACCACGCATCACGTGGAATGAAACTTGTAATTCGGTTGAAAATAGGAAAAAGTACGTTTTTTTTCGCGTTACGGTAAATAAAATTATTGATTGATCGAAGGGCGGTGGACATGTGAGAGACATCAAGTCCGTTGTCGACAGAGCACAGGGTTCGGTTCTA
Organism: Stegophylla sp. TES_Ste_2020; assembly: GCA_025469315.1. Taxonomy (NCBI): domain Eukaryota; kingdom Metazoa; phylum Arthropoda; class Insecta; order Hemiptera; family Aphididae; genus Stegophylla; species Stegophylla sp. TES_Ste_2020. The sequence goes on along the minus strand of JAIPRM010000599.1, from coordinate 5,987 downwards.
TTTTTCCACCCCGTGCAAATAAATTATTGCCAGCCACCCCCTGGAGAACCTGCAGTTTAGTATACTCTGTGCGGTGACATATTATATTTTAACACATACCTTGGAGCCGGCCCATAATAACGATCACGAATAGTAAGTGTACAAGGACAGTGAGTGATAATATGACATAATAGGCGAGTAAATTACATTTGACAGTGAGCAGAGACGACGCGGCAGAGAATACAAGTGGATCGATGAATCATCCATCTACCTCGATGCGCGAGAAGAATACAATAATAATAATAATAATATCGGTATACACGGTCCGATTAAACACTTTCGTGTGTAACCAGACGAACGCGATGTTCATCGTCGCTGACGCGATCAGAGTTTCCGGATGTGGAATCCCAATCTTGGATTGTCGTCGGATTCTAATTTCTAGACACTAATCAACCAACGCGGGAAAAACCCATCACGGATTAATTAATAATAACTAGAGCGAGGACTTTTCTGGTTAACTTTATCGTATGAACAGTGAGTAGTAAGTACACAATACATTTTTCAACAGATTTTATTGCATATTTTGACAGTCGGTAAATATTTTTCGTGAAACAAGGTCAATAATTAATTAATTAAACTGCGAATTTGTCATAAAGGCGACAAAGACTTAATAAATCTTAATAAAGTTAACTCGATTATAATTTAATATATATATATATATATATAAATATAATAAACTGCATATTCTAGATAAGGGTTGAAGTGAAGAAGGTAGTGTTTTTACAACGATGTATCTATGCTCCGAAGTATGCTCGACTTTTTGGAATCATTTTTTCTCCTCGAAAAGTACTTGAATCAGTACATTGAGTGCACATTTACGGTAGAGAATTTCATAAATATAGTATTTAAAAAAAAATAATTTTTCAAAAACAACGAAAATCTGCCTCAAATTTAAGTAAAAGCGGTAAAACTCACCGTTTCATTAAATTGATTTCAGTTATTTAGTTAATAACTCCGAAACTAACAATACTAGAACTTTTTTAATTTTTTGACGCTTAAGTACATATTTTTAAATGCATATCTGATGATTGTTTAGTACATAAAAATCATTGCTCTAATAATATGAACACAGATCATATCCAATGACAGGGAGATCTCTAATATAGCGGCTCAAGATCCCCAACCCCTTACAAACTCGCTCCTAATACATTTTATTAACCAATAATTAAAATTACACCTTCCAGATATAGCATAATATAATATATAATATTATATAAAAGATATAGCTTTTTAAATTCAATCAGTCTCGAGAAAAACAATGTATCTATTTTCTCAATAATCTCAGGAATATAAATTATGCCATTGAAAGGTTTTTTTAAAAAACATTCCACACTGAAAAGCAAAACGCTCCAATAATATTTATAAAAGAAATATTAATTCCAAACTGTAATAATTTTTTTTTTTTGTTTTGTTTAAATGCCCGTAGCTTTTGGGAGCCTTAGTAGGTAATCAATCAATGTATGACGTATGAACATTATAAACCCCAATCACGTAATTTCTATAGTTGCTGCACAAGAGAAGTACCCATTTAACAGTCGATTGGTTATTTATTGGTTGGTTAAACGGTTATTAGTTTCTGTGCGCGACGATGTGCAAACATCCGTAGACAAACATTTGTCAGGTACATCGAAAAATTAATTATACGGCCTATAAAACGAATGGGAGTAGTTCAGCGGGATACGCATAATATGAAATTCAAAAACCTGAAACGTACAAATCTGGATTTTGTTCGTCTAATCCATCTATTTATCAAATGTTAATTAAAATGATTAAACTAAAATAAAAGAAAAAAATTTAATTAAAAACTACACTTTATGGACATTATCATTATGGTGACAATTGTAATAACGTCATTAATTATAACTGACCAATATTCATACATTTTATGTATGAAAACGAGTTTGTATACACGTATACACGACAACGACACACGTCAAGTAGATCATGCATAACGTACCCGAAAATTAATTACCCGTTTTATAATTAACTTTTGGATATAATAATTAATGTTTGTAATAAATAGTGGAGGTGACTAGGCCTCCCTTCTTTTTTCGAAAAAAAATTATCGTGGCCCATCTAACTTTTCGAAATCGAACGAGAAAAAAAATGAAATAGATGCGTTCCACAAATTATTATTATTTTTGTTTTAGTTGTTGAGTGTTATACTTACCTATTTATGAAACAAAAAATATGTTTCGAATATTGCAACGCCGCAAAAAAAAAAGTTAAACATAATAATAAAATTACAAAACTATCGCAAAATATAAAATTATTATAGAATTAAAAATCAAATTTTCATGTATATGAATATACTATAGTCACTATTCTGTACAGCTATTACAAATGATAATAACAATAACGTGTGAACATAATATTGTACTGTTGTAATCAACATAAACGATTTTAAGTAAGCACGTTCATAAATTAAATTCGTCATAAGCTATTGACCACTAAACAATAATACAGTAAATATTATATTAATAACAGATTATTCTATAATTATGTGCTTTTTTTTCTATTTTTCTTATGTACACCCACTTATCTTCATTGCATTTCAATATTGAATCTTTCGATACCCATATAAAATTTTTAATAATGTTTCACCGTTTAGCAATAAATTTAAAATGCAAAATTTGACATATAGGTAACGTATAAAAGCCTAAAGGGTAACGTATAGAATTCAAATCCACACAATGTGTGCGTCCCGCCTCCCCCTTGAATAATTCCTGGGTCCAACCCTGTGCTGCGGCAAACCCGAGTTCCACTCTACAGTAGAGCAAAATATACAACAACAACAAGATCGACGACGACGACGACGACAACACTATGTTTAATATTACATGATGTGGATCGCCATCGTTGCTGGACAACCAACGACAACGGGCTGGCGGTGTTGTTTCCCCTATAAATGCTAAACCGATGTCGACGACGACGCGACATTTTGAAAACAACAATTTGCTGGTCATAATTATTTAAGGGGACGTCAACGAAAGTTTTATCGTTTCCGTCTAACCTGCAACCAACAATATAGCGAAAACACGCGTTACCTATGTAGAACATATACGAACATATACGTACTATAGAGTTTGAGTTTATACACATAGTGCTTAATTCAAAAAGAAGAAAATATTTTCGAGACCACACGACTATAGATCATTTTTTCGACACATATCTTGACAAAGAGGTTAGGACTATTTGGAAAATCTAAAATTAAAATCTCTGTGACTTTACTGCGGAAAATAATATACTCAGAAATAATCATGCCTTTAAATCTGGTGTTTATATTCTAAGTTCAACATAAACACTACAAGTTTCGTTAAGTACACATAATAATATGTAGCATAAAGTGATTTTGTTATACTGCACGTTTGACGGATAAAAACTGCCAACAAATAAGCGTTGACATTCTCTTCAGCGTGCACAATTCAGATAATTCAATATAATTACCATACTAAATTTCACGGTTTAATTTAATTTCACTCATGGAGTTTTACTCTTGGAGACGCTAATATTATTAAATAAAAATTTGCACTATAGCGTGTCTATGTGTTCATATCAACACAACTTTGGTTATGAAGCGACGTGAAGGAAACTTAAATAGAAAAAGTAATTGTAATTCAGTATTTATGTCTACCGAATGACTATCTGTAAAATATACGTAGTTACGCAATTTAGAATAGTAATATTACATAAATTCTATAGACCTAAGACTATTTTCCAAAATAGTGCTTTTACACCTCTGCAATTACAGCAAAACAAAATCATAAGGACATGCATAAACAAACACATTTTGGAAGGAATAAGATCTAAATTACAAAATTATAAAAAATACTCAAAGTTCTACCCATGAAATTGGTAAGTAAAAAATTTGCAATTATGTGACTAACAAAGAATATAAGAAAGTGGTATAGTAAAAAAGATTTTAAAAACATCAATGTAAAGAGTAGGACATTAGACGCCAAAATTAATTATACAAATACTTTATTTAGTCAAAAATGTGGTGTGGTTTACACTGGTCCTAAATTTTACAATACTTACAGTTGTTGACTTCAAAAGATGATAATACAATAACTAACTAAAGAGCCAACAAAAAATCTACAATTTATAAAAAATGATGAGCAAACGAAACTCACTGATTATTTCTTTGAAATTAGGATTAAAAAAAATAAATGATATAAGTTCAAATAAAATGTACCTAATGCATGGCATATTAAAATTTTCCCAAATTTTGGAAAAACTATTGAGAATTTCAAAAAATAACTTCTCAAAAGTACCATATAGAACAAAATTCTGATTCAAAAAGTGGGCTGGTTGAAACGTTTGAACAAGTAAACGTGTACACATAAAAAATAAAAATAAAATAAAATTAACATCATTATAAAAAAATACTAACTGCTTTGCTCCACTAAGAATCTAAATATATGTAATCTAAAAATGTCTACAAAATTAATTAGATCGTACAAAAAAAAAATCCAACACAATCGTATTGTAAACGATCGACCGAATTTCGCAAAATATCAAAATGATGACAATAAATAATAATTTACTATAATTTCTATTCATAAATTATTTTCTTGTGGGTTTGTGCGGCGGCAAAAGTGAGAAATTCTCTCTGTGGCGACAGTGATGTTTTGGGACGTAAGTAAAAACCGCATTTTGTGATTTGACAGTCCAAATTTGAAAAATTCAAAAACCGTGAGGCGGTCGTCCTTGCCAAGGCTCCCTAGCTCCTTCCGCATCCGAGATCCCGTGACGTCAAATATTCGTTCGCACACCTCCTCCGCGGGACGATCGTTCGAATCGTACGGTGCGTGGTGGGGTAAGTCCCGATTTTCCGGTGACGGGCGTTTGGAGAGGAAGGGGAGGGGCAGGTGACTTCGGCGCACGTCACGCGTTCCCGCGATTTTACGCGACGATTTCGGGTGCCAACTCACCGGAAACGACGCGTATTTTATGTCCCGACATTCTCCGTCCGGTCCGATTGACGCACGTGAGTGTCTGCGTCGCACCAACGCCTCGATGTGGCGGTCGCGGCTGTCATATTATTATTATAAACGTAGTCCGCCACGAGCGCGCGATAATTTCCCCTAATTACTATCTGATTTTGGGATAAGAATGGTGCGGGAGGAAGGGAGAGCGGCAAAACAGTTTTGGATCGAAAAACGATCATGAATCGCTTTAGTATACTTTGGGGGGAAAAAAAAAATGTCTTTAATTTTAATTAATTAATTGAGTCGCAAAACTTTAGAGACGCGTTATTTAACGGTAGTATATAAATCGTGTAATCTACAGTAAATTAACTTCAAAAAGTTTGTCCTCTAAACTATTTTACTAATTAAAGCAGTTTTATTAACCCGGACGAGTTCGGAAAATAGAAGGTATACCATTAGTCAGTCCATAGCGCGAATGACTAGAAAAATGTGACATTTAAACACACAGCCGCGAATCAGAAATAAACGCAACATAGTCTAAAACGCATAGAGTGGGAAACTTTTGACAATTCTAAGTAGAGCGTTTTTCTATGTATTCACTTTTTTGTATTGATTTAATTGTCAAAAAATTTTGACTCATACTTTTTAAAAGTCATTTTCGAAATTCACAATAATTTACCCAATATCTAGGAAAAACTACCCGAAATTTGACAAAAACGATTTTAAAACTATATATTTTAATTCTAACTTCATAAAAATTTAAAAACAAATATACTTTAATAAGAAAAATATTTTGGTGTAAGAAAATATTTAATGTGATTTTTTTTTTCAATAATTTTTATTCTCATCAAACACTTTTTTCCTCTTCTCAGTAAATAGCTGAGTAAAAAACAATTTTTTTTTTTTTTTGCCACAGTAATAAACTTTATAAATTGTAAGTAAAAATTGTATTGAATAAACTGAAGCTCCACTCAGAATCGTTTTATTGAAGAAATAATTTATCGTTACTTTAAAATT
>JAIPRM010000598.1:28274-51878 GCA_025469315.1 Stegophylla sp. TES_Ste_2020 | reverse complement strand
GATTTATTCAAAGCCGAAAATATCGTAAGTATATTAACTGAAATAGTATTGCAATTTTAACAATAAACGTTTGCTGTTCCTTTTCCAGCAAGAATAACTTTTAATCTCTACATAATATACTATGCAATAACGAATACTTCAATAAAATAAAAACAATTTAAAAACAAATTTGCCTTATTAACATTTTTATATAATTATTCTTTATATAATATATAGGTATATAAATATATTCACTAATTTGCCCCCCCCCTAGAAAATTTTCAGTTGACGCCTACGTCCTTGTTTATTATATGGACATTATTATATTTTGTGATTAAACCACAGTGAACAGTCACTTTTATTACACGTCATTACTTTTGTAGTTATGTTAAATAAGAAATTTCAATTTTATCATAGTTCCTGTAACACTATTTTTTAATCGGCGTATAAGCTTTTAGTATTATATTTATTATAGTTTGGTTTTATGGTGGAGCATGCGCGGATATGTACACGTTTTTTTTTTGTATTATTAACTTCCTTCGTTCAGAATTTGTATTATTGAAGAAATTACAAATCGTTTCTTTAAAATTCAATACACCCGTGAAGAGTATCCCCATCCGAGGTGTGAAGAACATCCATCGTGCGAAGTATGTTCGGCTTTTTCTTCTCTCCAATACACCGCATAATATTTAATAATAATATACACAACACATAACATTTTTTGTATGTTATATTGTAGTATAAACTACATTAATATTAAAATCGGTGTACAAAATTATGATTTAAAGAGGTGTCGTATGAAAATTATTTAAAAATAATTCACATTTTGTAACTTTACCATTTTTTTTATTATTTATGTATTTATATTTATTTGTATGTTTATAGATTTGCTTCAGATTATACTACACAAAATATATAATAAACTCGATAAATAAAAGTATAATAAATTGTCAGTAAATAATGCGAATCGGGTTATGTGCGTGTATACATCAATAGTAAAAAAAAAAAAAACAAAAAAAAAACAAAAAAACAAAAACAAAAAACGAACAAACAATATTGTATAAAAAAAAATTATAATATTTAAAAAAAGACTTCTAGTTTTTAAATCCTTCTTCGGTGATCAGTAAACCTGAAAAAAAAAATAAATAAAAATGAAATGACCAAATAAATTTCTTTAAACCTTGAACTCCTTGAACGCGTATGAATTACGTTAGGTCAGTATATTATTTTCTTTCGAGAGAGGTCGGAATAATATTTTTTTAAAATAGCCAAAATAAGATCATAAAGACTAATTAAATTGTCTTAAAATATTTTGAAAATATTCTTTAAAAGTCATACCTAGTAATATATACGAAAAATAAATTTTGACATTAATATATTCTCTTAAATATTGAAAATATTGAATTGTAATAAAAGTGGAAATGTTTTTAATGATATTTAAAAATTTAGTGTTCTGTTAACTGGACATAAGGTGTTCTGCATTGAATTTGTTTACGTACAAATAAGTACTAATCAGTAATCTATTCTAATGACTGATGAAGGTCACTCACAATGTCTCAATTTAATAATTTACTCAAGTATTTTTTTTTTCTTATATTAATAATTCAAAAGTACAAAATTATGTTGAATCGTCACATGAAAATTTAACAAATTTTTGAATTATTTTCAAAATAAATTTCTGGTATACAGTTTACAGTTCCATCAATAATAACTGACTATAAAATTACAAACATATATTATTATATTTGCGTCATTTGCAACGAAAATCCATAAAATCATTCACTACTAATTTTATAATATTGTTGTTATTATACGAAATATTCTTTATCATGAAATATTGAATTCGTTATTAATTCATATAATTCACATTTTGTAAAGATTTCAAACCCCCCCCCCCTCGGGCAGCATGCATAGACTCAAAAAAAGTATGCAAAAGAATATTATATTTCGACCATTAGAGATAATAATATACGCTTACTCGCGATGGCAGCTGTCAAAAAGCAAGTGACCGTTCCGCCGATAAACGCCCGGAATACGTTTCTGAGTATCACCGATCGCTGAGGCGGGCACAACGTGGTCATTGTCGCGATCATCGATCCTATAGATCCTGGATTGGCGAAACTGCACAGAGCGAACGTGGCCACGATCTGAGACTTGTGCTGAAAACAAATCGTAACACCATAATATTGTAAGCATAACGTTCCGTCGTCACGGACCCTAACCGACCGATTGGTCGTATCATATTCCATGTTTGACGGAGGGGGTTCGTTGAGATGTGGATTTCTGTATCCCAAACGGTTGCAAAATTGTTCCTTTTTTTGGTACTTGTTGAATGTATTATATTATACGAGCTGCACCAATGAATTTTAATTTTAACCGATTTATTAAACCTCTCTGCAAAAGTACTACCTGAAGCAGGTTAGGTTAGGGTCATGAGTCGGCAACAAGCGGCTCAATACTATATGTGCATCAACATTGAGATTTTTCTTTTAATATGCAATTTTAATTACAAAATTATCACTTCTCTTCTAAATACCTAAGTTATAATTTGTACCTTTAGCCCAATAATGATATAATTAAAGAAATAATAACACGTATAAAGAATGCTGATGTCTAAAAAAAAAAAATAATAAATTGTTATTCATACAAATTGGGTTCTTTCCTTGAAAAAGTTTGCCGGCCTCTGATCTAGAGGCAAATGTGTACACTTAAAAAAGAAAAAAGAAACATTATCTAAAAAAAGAAAAAAAAGAATGCCATTATCAAAATCACGTTTTTGGCGATATCTGAAGTGTAACTGCTGGGACATCGGTCAAATTATACCGGACTATGCTGTAGTTTATACTCACGCTGAGTTGGCCTTCTTTGATCAAATCGCCCATTTGTTTGTACGCGATGAACTCGTTGATGGTCATTTTCAAGCCGATCAGTCTGCCGACCGCCTCGCACTCGTTGAAGTCCACTCCCAACAACCACGTGACCGGTATCAAAATCTTGCCCAACACGTGCTGCGAAAAATCGAAAACAACCGTTGACAACGCGATAATAGGCACCTTGCATGAAATCTTTTTATTACTTTTTAAAAGACGTATTATAGTATAAACAAAACCATGTGATTGAAACTTATATTATACATTATATTTGTACATAAATTGAAGAAAAATTGAATTTCATAATAAATAAAAAACAAACCACAAGAGTATTTTACTTTAAATAAAACATTTAACATATTATATTGTATTTTACTTTGTTTCAGATAATAATATTTTAATTAAAAATTAAAATGTTTTGATGAAATTTAAACAGTAATATTTTTAATTTTTAAAATTATATTATTTATTTAATAATACATAAATAATGGGAAATCAGAAATTGATTTAATTTCTTATTGACTTAAATTGATTTTATGAATGTACAATATGAAAACTCTGAGTCTAAATTTGAAATAAGTATCCAAAAAAGTTATATACAAAATTATTTTATAATTAAATAATTTTGTCCCCCTAAATCGACTTTCTGGAATACTGTGAGACATGTCGTACTTTAGAAACCGTATCTTTCAAGTAATAACACTTTCACAAGTAATATAACCTAACCTGACCGTGAGTACGAAGCGTCGTACGTTTCGTCGTGTTGCTCGCCGTACTCACTTCGAAAGATATGTCTTCGAATCCGATTAAATGGCCCAACCACGACACGATCGAGTTGATGAACGCGACGAACGACACGAACGCCACAATGTTGGCGACGATGGCTCCGATTATTTTCAATCCGAATTGAGCTCCTCTGCAAGCCGCGTCCACAACGTTACAGTCGTCGGAGGTCCTGCGAGAGAATGATTACGAATTTCAATTTTAGAATAATTGAAGCACTATAGACAAAGAGAGACAAGGCCGTAGCCAGGGGAGGAGTTTCAGGGTTCAAACCCCCCCCCCTGAAATTTATTTTCAAATCAAAATAAATAAAATTATATAACAATTATAGTAATTAATAATATTATTTTATGGAAAATTGAATAACTTCATGAAAATGTAATTATTATTATGGCAAACAGATTTTGTTCAGATTTTTTTTGTCTTAATTCATTTAGTCAAAATACGTCTTTAGAATCTAAACTCCTCCCGAAATGTCATGCTGGCATGGCCTTGAAGAGAGATGACCGACCGATGCACTTGGTTAATTATTATTATGTTATCCGGTCCACACAGGCGTGTCCGGACTTTTTGAGCCCCAGGAGCAGGCATTGGTGTTCATTTGGGGGGAGACGTGTCCTCTTCATTATTTTAATCTCACTTTGAGTTTCTCTTACAGTAATAATTTTCACTATTTTTAAACGGTTTACCGGGTTAAATTGGTATTATTTATGGTCACAAGCCTTAGCCGGTTAACTGTACAAATAACTCTATTTTTGATCTTACAGTATTTGCAAATACATAAGCAAACTGGATGGTCTGGATGTACATGATGTAGTCTTGAAACACTATGTTCGACTAGTCCAGTGATTCTCAACCTTTTTAAAGTCACCGCCCCCCTAAAGAGCAAATTATCTTTCAACGCCCCCCTTGAAAAAAAAAAAAATAATAATTTTTTAAAATGTAAAACTATATTTTGAAAAGTGTATAATTGAAAACTTAACAGAAGATGTGTGTAATTGATATTCATAAAGATGGGATGGCTTTTCATATCTCATTAGTTGAATGTTCAATCAATTCTTAAATCTGTTAATCTGCTAGATATTTCAATGTTTATTGAAAATGATCAGAAAAAATATAATTACAGATAAGCCACGAAGAGTTGTTCAGTGGAGTATCTGTGTTTCAGTTTTTATTTTACTCCAATATTTAGGCCTTAGTGTAAATACATATTATGCTCAATATCACCCAAGGGGATTGCTCACCATCCCCTATCGCCCATAACATATTCATCGTCCCCTCAGAACCTATTCACCGCCCACTGGGGGGGGGGTGGTATCACCCCCGTTGAGAACCATTGGACTCGTCATTAGCTACTAATAGAGTCTATCTTAGCAAATAAATGCATAATCATATGCTCAAAGGGGCTTAAGGGACAAAGCCACCCAAGATTTTTTGAAAATTTGCATAAGGTTAATGTAATTTGCTGGTGCTAAATTAATAAATTAACATTTTAGCCCACAAATATTCTGTCCTAATAGCACTTTAGTACTTACTTTTTACTGGATATTTGTTCCACGCTGGTCGCCGACTTCTCGGTTTCCGGGAAAATGAGTTTTGAAAAACTCAACGCCGTCGGTGCTGACATGACCGACGCGGTGATCAAATAGGCCGAATCGATACCGAACGACGTGTATGCCGCGAACACGGTGCCTTAACACAAAAAATTAGTGTTATAATAGAAAAAAAACGAGTGTGGACACGACACTGACACGAGTGTCTAATTTCAGACGTTTATAGAATAATTTGAATACATTGTACGTTGTTGTAGAACATCGACTATACAGTTACTAATTATTAATAATTCTACAAATGGAATGCGTATAAGCAAACTACGTGATTTAGAACGGTGTAGTATGCATATGACTTTGTATTTTGCTTTGCTGGGCTAAAAATAGACACATTTCAGGGCATTAGTCAAGCGACCGCCCAAAGGGCAGGACACCGAATTCGGGAAAGGCCGCTTTCAAAAGAAAAATATTATATACTCCCATTTTGAAAAGTGGTGATGTTTTCGGTTTTGTCGATTGACATCGATTTGTTTTTTATTACGCCGCGAAAAACCAAAATAATTATTATATTTATTATTACATTCAACTTTTTTTGCTTTTTAACAATTATGATAAAACTATAGAAGATAAATTAATGAAAAAATTAAAAAGTCTTTCACGTCATATTTCATCACTATAATTTCACTGTTTCATATTAAATAATATATAATATTAAATACTAAATACAAATTAAACTATAAACAAATTAGTTTATTTTACAAAAATATTGTTCTTCTAATTCTTCAAATTCTTCCAAAAATATTGTGGTTCGACTTATTTTTCGTTTTCCGCATAGTAAAAAACCAATTTTCAATTGAAAAAATCGAAAACATCACTACTTTTAAAACGGGGAGGATATTTCTCTTTAAAGCTTTAAAGTCGAACCACAATTGTTTTTGGAAGATTTTGAAGAATAATATTTTTGTAAAATAAACCAATTTGTTTATAGTTTGATTTGTATTTAATATTATATATTATTTAATATGAAACAGCGAAATTATAGTAATGAAATATGACGTGAAGACGGGTAAGATTTTTTAATTTTTTCATTAATTATTTATCTATAGTTTTATAATAATTGTTAAAAAGTAAAAGAGTTAAATATAATGGCTGGGCATAAACGAGTTGAAAAGTTAAAAGCTAAGTTAATTTCACTTTTTTAATTTAACTTTTTGCATTTGATATTTTATTAATTTAACATTTAACTTAACTTATTAATGTCATATGTTAACTTTATAAATAACAAGTTAATTTGGTATAAAATCCTTTTAAGTCAAATATAAAAATGAAAATTAGTTTTATGATTTTTTATAGGATACACTCTGGTTCATTGACATGTTCTATAAAAATACTATACCTGCGACTGTCGAAAATCCTCCCATCATAACGGCGTGCATTTCGGATTCTGTCAGATCGATTAAATACGGTTTGATGATAATAGGAGCTTCTGACTAAAAACAAAATAATACACGTTTTTTTTTTTTGATACTCTTTGGTTTTATACGAATACAATGAGTATTGTAATATACATTATATAGATTGTCCCATTGCGATATCTCCAGAGATAATAAAATCGAGATAATTAAATTCTGCTACTTTCATAAAACTCAAAGGGGCAAGGACTATAAATAATTCATATTTTAATTGAATTTTAATATTTTGGTAAAAAAAATTATAAGGATAATTTATATTACATTATTTTCGAACGATTTGAAGATAGATAGATTTTATAGAAGAGTTTATTTTCATTATCTTGGTGATATTTATTTATTTATTTTTGGTATAAATTGTAATTATTATTCGTATAGAGGAAGAAATAATTATTATATACAATTATTTGTAGAAAAGAAAACATGTATTTATATTATGAATTATTAATTAAACGCTTTTAAAAAAATATTCCACGAGTTGATCTTTACGAATATTTTATTTACAAAAAAAAAAAAAAAACACGTAGAACTCTATCCTTAGACAAAATTAAGCGTAATTTAAATTCAAAATGTATAAAGTTATCATTCAAAAATTGTAACTTCACGTAAAAAAATTGATTTCATACAAATTATAATTATTCAATAAAAAAGAAAAAGACCTAATATTTTTAAGATATTTTTAGTACTATTAGAATTATAAAAATAAGTGAGTTTGATTTAAATTTTCAGCTCATAATAATATAAAGAATTAATTAATGCTAATTTTCGAAAATTCTATATTTATTTCAAAATTGATCAAATCTATTTGACAATTATTTTCACCACTCTGTACTACTCTATTTTCGATGATTGGTCTACGAAAATTTCAAATTTCTAATACTCCTGATTTTGGAGTAACAACTAAATGATTAATCGTTTTTATGAAAATCTGGTTTGTGGCATATTTTATCGTTTTACACAAATTCTAAATAGTTTTTTTTTTTTGATGTTTTCGGAAAAATAAGAAGAACAGAGAAAAAAGTCTATTCGTGAATAAACCATGGTAATTTTTTGCTGGAACATACCATTAGCGACTTCGCTTACTGACCCTTTTTCATAAAAAAAAAAAAAAAGTGTTTTCAGAAAAAAAGAAATAATCTTATAAATACTTTTATACAATTATTATTAATAGATACTTATAATCGTAAAACCACTTCATTGGCCATTGTTCAGTTTAGAATCTAAATAATAATTGTCTTAATTGCGAAGCGCATATCTTGCAAAATCAATGCACGTTTCATTTTTTAAATGCAATTAAAAATAATTAAATTTCAAGTATGTACTTGAGATGACTATGAAACTATTGTAAATTCTCATATTCAAATAAATCAATAAAAGTGTAAATATTGGGAAAATTATTTTCACGTGTTCATATAATCTCATCGGTCTTGCACGTGTTAAATAATATATGTATATGTATTATTGCCATGCGTTGTTATAATGTTGTAAATCGATAAATACTAATATTGTTTGTAACAATATATTATTACACAAAAATGCAGTAAACAATAATTATTGTGTTTGAATGGTTTACAATAATTAAAGCAAAATATATTTAGGGCCGGGAAACTTGATGCGTTTGCATCTTTTTTTTTTTTTACTATAGTGTGTTGTTCGTCTCTACAGAAATTTGATTCATGAAATACAGAATCTAATGGCACAATTTTTATTTTGCTTTTTTTGGGGAATTTTTCTACATTTTGTGCATTTAATTGCATTTTTTTAAATTTTTCATTCATCTTTTATTTTATTTTTGTTTACATTATTTTTTAAATGCCTATCAATACTGAGATATATACATGTCGACTGTAGAGTTAAAGTCGACATGTATACTGTTACAGAGTAGTGAAAAAACAAAATTTTAAGAAAAGTAGAAATTCTACAAAATGGAATTTGTAGAATCCTCAAGAGTATTCTCAATTTTTTTTTTCAAGTTTATAAAATATAAATCATAAATGCTTGATGTCATTTTTACAGTATAGTAGTTCAAGAATTTGGACAAAAAAAGAAATTTCACCAGATTATTATTAAGAATATATTAGTTTTTTGTTTTTTCGAGTGTATAAAATGTAAAATATATATATTTTTAATGTCATTTTTTAACATTTTAATGTAATTTTATGCATGTGTTTTAGTGCATTTTTTACATATTTTTAGGTCATCAAGTTCCAGGCCCTAATTATAATAAAAAATGTAAAACAGTTATTTATTTTCAAAAGGTTGTGTCGGACAACTGCAGCAATAATTTATTTTCATATTTAATTACAATCGACGAATCGAATTATAAATAATAATTAAAGATCACGTCATTATAATAACAAAAATGAAAAGTATCGATTGTTATTCACGAAATCAATTTATAGCGCCTATTATTTAAATGAGATAAATCTAAATAAAGAAAAGATAGCGCCTATTATTTAAATGAAGCTACAGGTTTTGTAGAGATAATAGTATCTACTACTATTATAATATATTGTATTATACGAACTCTGTTGTCAATTGTTTCAACATAATTTCCTCATATTATTATCTTTAAGACTAAAAAGGGACATAAAAAAACGCAAATTCACGAGTATTATATTATTACAATAAACACGTGTTACGATAACACTCGTTTCTTCTTATCAATGACAATGAGTTTTGTTGATTTATTATACACATAATAATATTTCGATGTTCCCTGAAAAAATTTGGTTTTAAACAAAGTATTTAATCGAATTATACACTAACCATGCCTAAAAATACACTCGCACACGTGTTGACCGATTCGGCGGCAGTCGTTCCCAGTATCTGTTGCAAACACCATCCGAGTTTAATGATGAACCTCTGTAGAATTCCGTAGTAAAATAGTATTTCTATGACGAAACACATGAAAAACACTACGGAAAGCACCTGCAATAAAATCCAAAAATGTTGATACCGAGTAAATCATTTTTACAAAGTTAAAATATGCACCATGTGGTATAAGATAACTTATGTTATTGCATGGGATTTAAAAAAATGTACAATTTATATTATTCATCTCAAGAGGGCTGCTTTAGAGTTCTCCCTCAAAAATAACATTTTTTCGGAGCTGTTTTGGTCAAATGTCGAGAACTTTTCCGCAAATTTCGGCGGAACAAATATTCAGAATTTCGACAAATGCCCTTTAAATTAGGGAAATTAACGAAGATTGTTTTAAAGCAAATATAAATCATAATCGAGTACTTTGTATTGTTTTATTTATATTAAAATTGGCATTTTACTAATGCATGTAAATTTAAATCGTGACAACTGTTTAATGTTTTTCATTTAGACAATAATTAATGGGGCCATCTTTTTTCTCTGTTATCTGGATAAGTACTTAAATAATAATTGTTACCTATTATATTATCTAGATAAATTTTCAATGAATTACTGTCTGTTATATTATCTATAGATAATATATGCGAAGCACACGGCTCAAGTCAGTTTTTTAAAATAAGGGGCATCATAGAAATAAAAATATATATTCATGGAATAAACAATAAAAAATTGTCATGGAACAAAAATAAAAAATAAAACACCTTAGGTAAATTTTAAGGAACGTGAGATAAGGAATTATGGCACATCCATCATTATTTATTATCAGGTTATTATCACTAGTGACGATACCGACCTTGAAAGCGAACACGCCGTAGACGTCGATCAACTGGTGGCCGTACGTCACCTCGGCTCCGATGTACGCGAACGAGAAGAACTTGTCCACCAGTTCGCCGACGGCCTGCACTACTGACCGGCCGACTCGCCACCGGATGGTCATCATGCCGATGGTGATTTGCGTGGCCAGCCCCGTGCAGACTATGGTCCAGTTCACGTGGCTGCGGTGCTTGGAGAACGCGTACCCAAAGGCGATGAACACGCTGAGCGCGGCCAGCGGCAGCAACCGGTGTCGGTCGTTTGCGGTGTCGAAGTACAGGAACACGGCGAACGCGGTGAAATACGCGCACAGCACCGCGACCCTGTGGTCGGAGGAGGACAAAAAAAGGAGGACAAAAAAAAGACTTGTTCAATGTCCACGCGCAGTGTTTACAGCAGAGCATAAAGAATATATAGAGGGGTCATACCGCATACTGTTACGTATAGTGAATATTGAAGCAATCAAATGGAATACGCTAAGAGTGACCGTTTTGAAATTATTATTCTTATTTGGTTGGTACCACTTTAAACTTTCATATTATTATATTAGATAAGATAATTATATAAGATAATGTATATTATACAAAAATAATAACATTTATTTTCAATTATGATAACAGTTCCTTATCAGTGATCCGATTGAGCAAGAGATACAATATTTCGATACGGTAATTTGATTCTTTTCCATAGGTCATTCCAAGCGTATTCCATTTCAATGCTTCATTTAGGTATACGCATGGCCAGGAGTTACAGCATAGACATCTAATAACTAAATGGACACTGAGATTTGGGTCATAATAAAAATAATATATCGAACAACATCAGATATTATGCAAAAGGGGGTGTTATGGAAGAAACAACTGATGCACCTTGTTTCTTCCATGTAACGCGAATGCAACAAGTGACAGTGATCTAAAAAAATCTCTAACATTGAAAACAAAAAATTTCAGATAAAGTAACTAAACAAACATATTAATTTGTTAACAATAATTTTTTTGTATGCTTGATTGGCACAATGAAACGGCTAATGTGATATTATATTTTTCTCTCTCTCCGAAATAAGTCATGGAAAGTCATATAAATCATATCTTTTTCTTCCCGAACACCCCTTTTTTGCTTATCAGCTGATGTTGTCTGATTCTTTCGGTAGGCAGAGTGCGGAAGGCGCAGTCCGTTTAGTTATTAGTTAACTATTTTATTATATAATATAATAAATATTTTATTTAATTTATAAAAATTATTTAAGGACAACTGCGCGCACGAGCATAATAAAATAGGGATAATAATATTAAAAACTTTTATCATAGATTTAGTGTACTTAATCTATGTAAGTATTTATTGACGTTATTTTTTAGATACCTACCAAATCGTTTTTTCAGTGGCATATCGAAAATTACATACCTGAGCATTAGAGTGATCTTTTTGAAAATTCTTTTTTGAAAATCGGGAAAACCCCTGGGATATTGTTCCAATATGTGTATTAAACAGTAATTCATATTAACAGATTCGGTGAACATTAATTAAGTTTAAGTCGTATCAACCCTAAGGGTTGAAATTTTGTCTTTAAGTGTGATTTTTGAGCTTATAATAAAATTTTTTTTTTTAAGTTTACAATATATTATCATAGGTAATACACCGTTATGCTATTGGTTGTTATTATTATTATTAATTATATTCAATGAAATATAACATTCGTATTACTTGATGTATGCGTGCGGCGCGAACTTCGGTGTCACTGACCACAGACATTTGATCGGCCACGAGATATAGTAAAACGTCGCAAGGATTATGAGTAAACCCAATCCGTTTTTCCAGCCGATATCCGTGGCACCTGCGCACAAAGACACGACGAAAACACGTGTTATTATGTCACCAAAACGTATTCGACTTGGGTCGATTGCGAGCAATATTTAAGCACTTAATAATAATTGTTATTTTCACAATTAAAAGTACGATTTTTACCGGTCGAATACCAGTGATTGACGGCGGTCAATATGTACGCTAGAATCGTGGCGTGGCACAGAAATTTCACGGCCAGTTTCCGATTGTTGCTGATGATCATTGGTGGGAAACGCCACAGGAAACGTGCGAATCCTGCTCTGCGCACACCTGGTTGAGTGTCCTGAGAAAACCGAGGCGGGGAGGGAGAAGGATAAAAAAATGTATATATACGCGCAAGTATAATAATTAGGCCTGGGGGATTTTAATGCCCTTAAAAATGCTCAGAAAAAAATGCAAAAATGACTTAATAAATTGAAAAAATGCACTAAAAAAATGTATTTATCGCGCAGTCTTCCACTTCAGACTTCTTTGAAATTTCATTTTTGGGCTTCATTTGAAGCATAGTTTTTTTATATTTTTGAATTTTTTTCAAACTTATAAATTCGAGATAATTGTAATTATTTTATGGAAAAGATCAATTTCGCCTCAATTAAAATTCAAAAAATTTTTTTTATGGAATCAGGAACTCAAACTACGTGTATTTATCTTAGAATCTCAGAGTGAGATTCTATTTGAAAAAAAAAACAATCGAAAAAATAATGTTTTCATTATTTTATGTGAAAAAATTTGATTTTAGATTCTGAACGAAGTGAAGAAATTTTTGATTTTACAATGATATCAATTTTTTTTTCTTTGAACACTTTCGTATAAAACTACTTGTCCAAACTAGTCGACGACTAAGTCTCGATCAGCAACTTTTAAAAACCGAATTTTCCTCTAGTCGATACTTTAAAAAGGGCATTTTTTGAAATTCTCAATTCTTTCATTTTTTTTTTTTTTTTTTGTAGGAAAAAACCACCCAAAATTTAACAAAAAAAAGACTCAGAAACTATCATTTTTTTTTTGATCCAAACTTTATGAAAATTCAAACACAAATAGAAAATAATATGAGAAACATTTTGGAGCGAGAAAATTCTGAAAACGTAAAAAAAAATTTTGGATATTTTTCCAACAAAGTAAAATAAAGTATAGATAAGAAAGCCGGATATGATTCGCTCTTCGGGTCAGAATTCAATAATTTTTTTGTTAATTTTTTAAAAAAAATAAATTATAAATTTACTTATGTTATTTAAGTAGTATTTGCATTTTAAATTATTATTTCTGTTTTTGTATATAATTATTTGTTCTTATACTCAATACGAATTAATATTAATTGAATGAGTTAGTCGATTTATATTATCTAATTTTCAAAATAATGAAAATAAAAATCCATTAATTGTGTTATATAATATTTATAATTATTTTATATAATTTATTTGTACGGCTGACCAAAAAAAAAAAAGAAAAATAGTCCAAACTCTAATTTAAGTGGATAATATTATTATCACAAATGTACAAAGGTGAATAAAACAAAAAAAAAAAAAAAAATGATTGGGAACCACTAGTTTACGCGTCTGGCCTAGACATACTGTCATGTGTCTGAGTTATAGATTAGTGTTTTGAGTTGCGTTTCAATAACATTTTTATGAACGTCGTTATTATAGTTAAAATAATATATTGTACAAATATTTCAATTAGATGTTTGTCCGAAGTCACTTAAAATCCATTATGGAATACATACGTGAGTGTCGAACGAAACCGTGAAATTACGATGAATCTGGTCTCCGTTTGTTTTAAGATCAATGATTGTCGCCATTTCTGTCGTCTGTCTGTTCAACGAAAATAACAAATTACAAATAATGTTAAAATATATACATATTATATTATGGTAATAAGGCACAGTTTCAAGTACATAATATTGTTAGGTTAGAAAAAAACTTTAACCAAAGTGATATGAATATTCTATTGTTTGAATTTGCTAAGATTGATGATCACTGATCACTGATTACTAGTAATTAGTGATGTCACAAAAGTACATATTGTGATCTATTCACAATTTAAAAATTAAAAAATAATTTTTTAATGAAAAAAAAATGATAGAACAAATTTCCAAAAAAATTAATTTTCAAAATTTTCATAATATTATTGTCTATCTATTTTTAAACTTTCATGGAGTTTAGAATAACAAAGATAATTTGAGCTTTTTTGTCAAATTTTGGGTAGTTTTCCCAAATTTTGAGAATTTCGAAATATAATCTCTTAAAAATATCAACTAGAGGCAAATCGATATTCAAAAAATTGCTTGTCGAAACGTTTGGACAAGCATTTCTATACGAAATCATGTACATATATAAAAAAAAAAAATAATAACATCATAGCTTCTTCGCTCCATTCAGAATCTAAAATGTAATCTAAAAACAAAATTGGGCCTTGTTTGTTTTTTGTAATTTAATTGATACAAGGACGAATGAATGAGAACGAAAAATCCTAATTCACAAATCGCAATGGTATAAAGTTAAAAAATTTCAAAAATTTTTGGATACTCTCTAAGCGTTTTTTTCAAAAATGTAATTATAAGACTACAATCAGTAGATATAGATGGGTTTTTCTTCTTAATCTTGTAACGTTAAATTGAAACTTACACGTGTACAACGATGAATCTCTAAGCAGTCTAAACGATATAAAAATAATAAAAATTATCGATTACGAACATTAAGTACTGGTAAATTTATGTTTATAACAATAACAAAAAAATACGCGTACCATGATTGTCGCGGCACACTAGTGTTTTGCGAAGCACCGGTCGAGAACCACTGACGTGTAAAGTCACGAGGTAATTAAACAGAAATAATTCTAAGAATATTTTCATTGTCATGAAAAAAAAAAAACAAAAAAATAATAGTAAAGAATCATACTTAATACAATTGGACATTGACAGTCGGGTGTCATTGTTTCATCAAAATCATTATTGCTAAATATAATGCATACAGAGGACTTGTTGTACCTCCAGCTAGGGTGCTAATTATATTTTTTGTCTCTCAAAAAAAAGATTTTAGTACTTGTCGATTTTATTATTAGTATTTATTTGTTTACACCACAAGGACAAAGATAATAGTCAATTACATATAGATATAAAAACATTTTATTAAATCATAGCATAACGATTTTTAATATATATAACAATTGGGAAATTAACAGAATGAAATAAAATTCATTAGGTACAAATTAAAACAGCGAGCAAAAGTAAAAATCTAATATTGACCCTCGTCGTGTCATTAAACACTAGGTAGGTACTACTTACATAAATTATTTATTCTGTTGGATCTTATAAAATTTGGAACAGTGCATCAATGGTTCGTAACATTTGTTGAGAACAATCACAGTTTGAGTGTCGTGCAGTCATCTAAAAATAGTAAAACAAAATAAATTAATAATATCGAAAAAAAAAAATACTCAGTAATTCAATACTGCTGTAATTGGAATTCCGGAACAAAAAAATGGACTATTATTATCAGTAAATATAATAGCCAGTCAATATTTAAAATAATAAATTGAATGATATCATTGCAAAGTTTTTATTTGTTTCATTTTTTTTTTTATATATATTTTGTGACAGTGTATGATTTACATTTTAACAAAAGCCAGGCATACTTCGCTCCTCGGGTCAGACACTCTTGATCTTGAAATTTCAAAGAAACGATAAATCATTTCTTCAATAAGACGAAGAAATTTTCGTCATTTTCAACACACCCACCAAAAGCATCTGATCCAAAATGCGAAGAATATCCGTGTTGTGAAGTTTAATTCGGCTTTCTTGTCTATACTTTATTTTACTTTACTTTACTTAGGGTACTTTACATGGTTACCATGGTTACTACAGTTACCCTGTTACCATAGTCACCATGGTTACAAGATAGAGGAGGATCGGAAGGGTAGGGTAGGGGTGGTGGGTTTAATATTTGTTATTAAATATTTCAAGAATTCAATATTTTATTATTATTTTTTTTTGTCTCGTGAATTCTTTTTAATTTGTAAATATGGCTGAACGAGATTACAAAAAGGTTGCCGACCACTGTCTTACAATAATATTATAATCTTATTTAACCATTAGAGGTTGAAAATAATTTAATTATGACCAAAAACAGTAGTTTTATTTGGTAGTGGGGCGAGGGGAGCTTACCATGTTTATCATTAAAATATATATTTTATGAACGCAAAATATCCATTTTAAATAAGACATGTACAATTTATATTTAATAAAAATTCAATAAAATTACATAATGTGAACTAACCTACCTTTATCTATTAACTACCTAATTATTTGGTATCTAGTTTACCCCTAACTCACAACCCTTGGCTACGGCAGACCGGGGGTTGAGACTCTTTCTGGATTATGTCTTCCTAAAAATGTCTCATTGTGGCTACACTACTCGTAGACATAAATTGGCCCTTAGTGAAAATAATTTCTATACATGTTCCCCAACATCCGGTAATTTTACAGCATGCAGAAAAGTATAATATTCGTTGAACACGTAAATTAATTCGATTTTAAGTATCGTTTGATAATATTATTATTTATAATACACGATGCGCGTGTAGAGTACGACTTGTTTACGGTTTGACGTCAACACTGATTCGATTCCAGAGCGATAGATCAGTGTTTCTCAACCTTTTTACCAGTGTCCACCCCCAAATTAGGTATCCAATTTTTAGCGACCCCTAAATAAATTTCTTACTTTTTTTAAT
The DNA here is from genome assembly GCA_025469315.1 of Stegophylla sp. TES_Ste_2020. Lineage (NCBI taxonomy): Eukaryota > Metazoa > Arthropoda > Insecta > Hemiptera > Aphididae > Stegophylla > Stegophylla sp. TES_Ste_2020. The sequence goes on along the minus strand of JAIPRM010000598.1, from coordinate 34,964 downwards.
ACAGATGACGTATAATATTATAGAATTGCAATAATAATAATAAATGATAAAATATATGATTTTAGACAAAATATAAAGCATATTACAGTTTTAAATTTGCAGTTTATTAACTATAGAAAACTTTGTTATAATATAATCATAGTCGTCTTTAGATAAACTGTTGTTGAAACTTGTTGTTGAACTGAAATGATTTTGTCTATCATTAGCTGTTTAATGGAAATTGTTAAAGAAATTTTCTGTCGGTTTTTCCATTTAATTTGTATGCTAGTCGGAGGAGAATAACAGTTATTTTACTTAAATAATTAGTTGAAAATGGACTAAAGGAAGGTTTTTATTGTATCTAAACTTCAGCTGAATTAGGATACTCATTATAATTTTTAACCAAAATTGACATATTATAGTTTTGATGTTTTTCTAAATCCGTTGTAATATTTTTACTCTGAAGTCGATTCGATCAATTTGATTTTAATTTGACAATAACATAATATGGTACAATATTATATTAATATGATATAATGAGCATATTTTCATCTGATTTTACGATGGATTTATTCTGTATTAATTACATTTTGTCGACCACCAAGGGGGTCGCGACCGGTTGAGAAACACTGGTGTAGACAGTATAGGTACTTCACGTACAAATAAAATTATATTTTTCTACAAGCACATTATTCTGACCGTTGCCCGATCGTCACAATAATCTATAGACTCGTAAGTGCACAAAATATTGTTAATAAAATCATTAAGTATTAATTATAATACACTTATAATTTTTTTTTTTTTTTTTTTTTTGTGATTAAATAAACGACAGAAGATTAAAAACAAAGCGATTACGGGAATTACTATAATTTATATTATGTATAACTATATTAGGAATTTAATATAGGTAGAAACAACTAAAAAAATAATTGTTTAATTATTTTGTTAGATATTTAACGCGAAGTTATTTGATTGCTCGTGAACCGAAATGTAAAAATAAATTCTTGGAAACGCGGAAATAACTACTTGCGGTTTTTATCACCGTGAGAGTAATTATTATCAAATTATGAATACCCAAGGTCATAATAACTAATGAATTGTCAGTGAAACTCTTGAAAAATTAAAACTGTTTTTTTTTTCATAAAATACACGCTGAAACCTCGCCTAACGGAAACCTCTAAATAGTGGACATTTATTCGGGAACTGAGGTTTATTTATTGTAAGCTGGACTCCCCTCTGAATAGTGGACACCTCCGAATAACGGACGAAATTTTGGTGACTGAGAGTGTCAGCTATATTCAGAGGTTTTCCTGTAATATCATATTGGTAACGGAAAAATTTAAATATTTTAAATTATGTCAACACGATCGGATAGCACTTCGTATAGTGAGGTTGACATTTCTCTTTAAATTATTAAATAATAAAATTGAATGCCAAGAAATATTAGAAAAACTAAATAATTTTATGATAAAGAAACTAATCAATGTCGTTTTTATCATTAATTTAATAGAAAATTCAACCGAATTCTATTTTGCTGATAATAGTTTAAATGAGTTGAAAAATAAATGACTGAGATTATTTTGTTTTATAATAAAAATATTTTAATCTATATGTATATAAATATTGAAAACTACTATTAATTATAAACCAAACAAATCCCTGGATGTACGTTGTGGTGAGCCCGCAAGCTTCTGTACGGTCCAAAGGGGTTAATCCGTAGAGATTTTGTTGAATACTAGGATGATTTCAAAAAATTGTAGAAAATTTTGCGACATATTTCGCACTATGAGCATTCTTCACACCTCAGGTGGAATACCTGAGTTGGTGGATGTGTTGAATTTTAAAGAAAAGGATAAATAATTTCTTCAATATAAATCATTTCGATTGTGAACAGAGGAGCTTCAGTAAATATATATATATATATATATATATATTACATTGATAATTGCCAGTATTATATACAGTGTGCTTAACAATTATGATTGCAATTTAAACCGAGATCAGCCTCCCCGTAAATGTTTTCTGGATCCTCGGGTCAAATTACAGGATAGCCTCCAAGCTTCTGTACGGTCATACACGTCGGGTGGGTCAAGTAGACAGGATACGAATTTACATACGTTTCCTGTTTGTTGCGCGCATGAACGCCACACTATCGTTTACCGTTTGTGATGGTCATAAAATTTACGTGGCACGTGCGCGTCAGTTTTAAATAATAATATTTAAGTCCGCATCCTTGATCTAGGTACTGCCAAAGTACAATATCCGACGGGTAGACTGTTGAGTCTGGAAGTGCAGATCAAGTCCGAAACGAATTGATCGCCCATTTTCGGGCGGAAATGAGGGACCCCCCCCAAAAAAAATATATTCAAAACCCCACTAGATTCTTTTAAAGTGACGTTATTTACAAAATTATGTCTCACGCTTTCCCTAAAACTGAAATCTACAATTTTTGAAAAAAAAAATTCTAATATTTTGGAATTTAAAACGCTTGTTTTTTCTTTTTTGTGTACTGAAAAATTTGAAAAAAATAAATGTCGTGTCCGGTTGTTGCCCCAAGGTCTTCAATGACTTCAATGGTTAGTTTACAGAGATCCATAATTTTACCTCCAGGAATGACTAAAACTGTACTTAATATTATAATATTCAGTTTACTATTTAATATACATTCCAAATAATCGTTTATGTTTTATAACCATATCGGGACTTAGATATTTATATCGGCCTAATTGGTGTTCAAAGCTATCGCATTAAATGGTCTATTATTGTTGCACTTAGCGCGCAATATTCTTTACATGGAAAATAACATGACGATTATTATAACCAGAAAGTTTTGTATGTAAAATAATTGTCATTCATTTGTAAAGGGCCGTGTGCACGGTCAGGTTAATAGCGATTATCATATTATTACAATTTCAATAAATAATGACAAACGGCCTTTGCTGTTGCAAAAGTGCAACTGTCTGTGAGGCATGAGAAAAAAAGAAATTCCTGTGCAATTATTGGTCTATTGAAAAAGTCGAGCAGAACGCGGTCATCGACCTGAAAACGTCTGAAGTGCAATTATTGGTGTACCAAAAGATAATTTTGAGCACAATTGGTTAGGTTATTGGTCCACGTTATGTTATCGGTTGTATTTTTGTTGAAAAATTTGCTTCCAATGATTATTTGTGTGTGTATATATATATGTATAATGTATATATTTAATTGAGCAATAAAAAAAATAAATAAATAAGAAAGCAGTTCGCTTATCTACATATTACAACGGTAAATATTAATATTTTGGCATCTTATCAAATTATTTTTCATTCATAGTATGTGCTAATTATTATCGCTCAATTTGTTTTGATGCATAATTTTCAAACGAGTATAAGTGGTATTGATCATAAGTTATAATTTAGCTCTTAAACACAAAAATCACACAAAAAACAAAAAAAAAAAACAAAAGGGAAAGGGAAAAATAACCAAAATAATATTTCTAACAGACAACACATAGTTATTTACTTTTGATATTAAGTGATTATTGAAACCATTCGTGAATGTGATTATTAATTAATACATCATGCTTAAAACGCCTTAAAAAACTTTGGAATTCCCAAAAAAATATTTTATGCGCATCCAGACAAGATTCGAAGAAGTTTTTTGGATGCAAATTAAATTTGTATTTTTTTTTATAGAATTTTTATTGAGGTTGGCTCATTAAACAAATTTTACACGAGTTTAAATTTAGAATTGCGGTTCAAATGACGGTTAAATCGCAAAAATTGAAGATTTATCTTCGATATTATTTCATAACGCATTCAATTTATTGTTTTTAAGGTGGACAATTGTTTACAAGCTTATTCGTTTATTATAAGTAGAACAGAGATTTTAATGACCTACAAAATCTTGAAAAATGCAATAAAATTTTTTTAAAAAGTAAAGTAGAGTATAGACAAGAAAGTCGGACATACTTTGCATCACGGATATTCTTCGCTCTTCGGGATAAATATTTTTGGTGGGTGTATAGAATTTTGAAGAAACGTTAAATCGTTTCTTCAATAAGACGATTCTGAACGAAAGAAGTTAATAATATAAAGAACAATATAAAATAGTCGTCATTTCTAATACACCTACCAAGAGTATCTGATCCGAAGAGCGAAGAATATCCGTTATAAATATTACAATTTCAAACTTATAATTTCCAACAGTCACCACCTCTTTCGCAGAGTAGAATAAAATTAAAATTAAATTTTTATTCTAACAACAAGTGTGCTTACCCAAATATACGAGTATCTGTGATAGATAGTCTTATGTCCGAAAATTGCGAAATCGGAGTTAAATACTTTCTATGGAAAAATAAAAACGAGTTTGGCCATAAATACTATATAGGTTATGTATGATTCAAATTTGTAGGTATAAGGTATGAATATAAATACTTAATAACAGAATTTTATTGCACATATAAGAGTAATAATTTACATAAGTGTTTTTATGCTAAAAAATGTATTCTTCTTGAACTTACATAAGCCCTTTTACCAGAGCGCCATATCATATCACACCAAGGTCAGTTTCCAGTTTTATTTGCGATAAAAATAAAGAACCAACATTGGCAATTATTGGAAAATACCTAATTCGATGAATATTAATTAAAAATATTAAATTTTTTCATATTGTGCTGACATGATGTGAGCACATCAATCATGAACGCACACAAATCGTGTACACGAAGTTGTATTGAGTACTACGTACTAACACTATAGTGACCATATTTATAAAAATAAAAAACGGGAACAAATAATTTTACTTGAATTCTAAAAGAGTACCTCATAAAATTATTTGTTAATTTTTGCAGTGTCTTTGCAGTAACAACAAGGTGCATTTAAGTAGAAATAATATTTTAAAAACACTCCTTGTTCGTTGCTTAATTTTGAAATATTGAAAAAAATCATGACTATCAATGGTTATCAGGCCAATTGGGAAATATTGCTCTAGAACATCTTTTTTTCTTTTTTAATAATATTAATATAGAAACTATTGCCTCTTCATAGAGTTAATTCCTCAATTCCTCTTGTTTCTTAGTCATTTCAAATATAATTATTTTTTCGTCTAATTAGGTTTTCTTAGCAAATTATTAAAAATTATTATTCGTCAAACATAACTTTGAAAACAACAAGCAAATACAATTTTTTCTTTGAAAAAAAAAAACTTTCTCTTGAGTAAATTAACCTATGCACGTTATCTCCGTCAATAAAATGTATTTTTATGGCCACTATTCACTGAAAAAATTTAATATTTAAAATTATAATTAATTCATTACAAGGTGTTGTTAACACTTAATATGAGTTTTCGTTAGGGTGAAACGAATTTTTTTTTATTTTTCGTTCCACCCTCGCGTCTTTCTAAGGAATTGTGAAACCGAAATTAATTTAAGCGTAAATCCGGTGTACGGTTATCGAGGAAAGTATAAAATACTTTACATACATGAAATTTTAAGATAGATACCATATAGACAATAATATGAGTAATAAAACTTTCTTCTCATTATTTTTATTTTTATTTTCTCACTTACCAGTTAATATAACTAAGGATTAAGAATTGAAGAATAATACCCTAAGTAAATCCGGTTCTTTTTTTAAAAAAATGTTAACACGCATAAGCGGTGTAATAATTTACATAGCTGATAATAATTGTTAATTTTTTCAAAAATACAATAATTGTATTTCAGTGTTTTTATGGATTTAAATTAGGGTGTCGTTTTATGTAAAAGGTTGAGAACCACTGCTTTAAATGAATGCATTTTCGTTTTTTTGGGGGCGCAACTGGTCCGTGCCTTACGAAGTTAAAGTCAATAACCGATGTCGTCAAACGCACACCGAGATCGTTAACGAAAGCGGCATTCGTTTCCAACCTAACCTAACAAAGCGTCTCGTTAAAAAAAAAAAGAAAACAAAACAACAACGAAATTCCGACAACTGTGTCATAGTTTATCAAATTCAAATATTTTCTCCGGTCCGTATTTCTGTGCACACATTAGACGCGACAGTAGTGGAATTATTTTCTCGGAGCATCGTCCGGAGTCCAGACGACACCGAACATAATAATATTATAATATAACGTACGATTAAACGATCATATTATTATCATGATTTATTCTAACGCATCCCGACAATAATAAGTAGGGCTGAGGACTTATAGAAGTTAGCACGTTTTTCAAAAATCATTCAAAATATAGCTAAGCAGTGTAGAAATGCACATTCATAAAATCAGGCCAGTTGTATGCACTTCTCTTTAATTGGCATATTTTGCATAATATTTATGTCTTTTTTCGATATAGGTAAGTGCATATTTTATTTACATTTGAGCTTTAAGTGCATATTTCACATATTTTTAGATTCTGAACGAAGTGAAGAAGCTAGTGTTTTTACAATGATGTTTATTTATTTATTTTCTGTGTACAAATTTTTCTATGGAAATACTTGTCCAAAAGTTTCGATCAGTAACTTTTTGAAACCGGATTTGCCTCTAGATTGTATTTTAGAGAGGTCATTTTTTGAATTTCTCAATTCTTCAAATTTTTTTTTTTTTGGAAAAAACTAACCAAAATTTGACAAAAACGATTCGGAAACCATCATTTTTTGATCCGAACTATATGAAAATTTATTCATAGATAGAAAATCATATAAAAAAGATTTTGGCGTAAGAAAATGTTGAAAATGTGAAAAAAGAAATTGG